>OX246748.1:2693280-2833071 GCA_945910005.1 Isoperla grammatica
GTGAGAGATATCTGTACTAACGCCAGGTGGAGAACGGAAATGATGTCATAAATAACTGACTCGAATCCTAATTCGCGTCGAAATATTATCCTCGGTGAAATGACAGGACAAGTGATTATGTATCCCTTGTTTTCCACTTTGCTAGAGCGATTTGATTAACGAGTGGTTGCCCGTTTCGTTTCATCCGGACATGCTCTATCTTTCTTCGTCTTCTTTTTCTTCTTAATCTTCTTCTTCTAAATCTTCTTCTTCTTTTTCTTCTTTGTATTTATTCTTGCACTTAGGGTGCAGATTCACAGGGTGCGGACTTCAAATGTTAAAATTAAAACTACTATACAGTGGTTCCGAAGCAACTTTTCTCATGCTGGTGTCAAGACCAACCAGCGAGGTATTTGAAATGGGTGCTCGCTGGTTGGCTACTAGCATAGGTAAGGTTGCTTCGGTATAACCATATTCTCCCGTATTCCCGGTATTCTCTTCCGCTTAGTGGAGCGCACAACACAACACTGAACAATGCAACGTTAGAAAATATGATTATTGTTATTAAAACAAACGTATACATGTTAATCAAAATAATATTAACAGCAATCTAATGGATACTGACGTCATAGATGAGCGAAGACATTAGCCAACCAAAGGTAGATATCTAAAGAAAAACACCTGCTGATTGTCCCCGACTCACTCATCTAACTTTATCACTTTCCAAGTATCAAGAAGATGACCACATACATATTATTTTTTTAAATTATTTATTATTTGTTCACTTTTTTACGTTGGTACATACATTCATTTATAAGTGATATAGTTTAGGAATTAACTTATGTTAAAGCTCGATTTGGGTTCGAATTAAATTCTTTCGAACCCAAATTCAGCAAGTTTTCCACTTTTTCGATGTGGTTTAGCATTATTGAGACACGATTAAAAAACGGTAACTTGGCAAGGATTTAATACTGACGCTATAGTCATTCCTTTCCTCGTCTCTCTTTGCTCGTCTAGGTCTCATTAATTTTTATGGCTTTGTTAGGTTGGTTTCTCCAGATTAAAGCTGTGTTTAAAACGCATTAGTAATCCAATAAGGGTTGGGGTGGCTGTGGGGTAGGTCGTCTCGTAATAAACAACCAGACTTGATAATCCGTGTTTAATTTGATTGGGCGCCTCGCTGCAATGACGAACACAATTTATTTAAGAGGGGTGACTTTATTAAATCATCCCCCCTTTTTGGGGGTGATATACATAAAGTCAAAGGCTATTTTTCAGTATTAAAAATGTGTGTCTAAGCGCGAGTTGATCTGGATTAGTTTTAAAACAGTTGGGAAAGTTTTTATGAACGCGTGATTTTTCAATTATTTTCGACTTTGTTCAGTAATGAAGGTTGTGTAAACGTTCGGGACACGTTAATTAATACTGTTGGTGAATTCGTTATTGGGTTTAGTTAGGGGTTCTGCTTTGTCTGTTGGCAACAACGGTTCGGACATGAATCATCAAAATCAAGAATCATCCAACAGGATATTGATTGACTTCACTTGTCCTGTCATTTCACCGAGGATAATATTTCGACGCGAATTAGGATTCGAGCCATGTAATAGAGGTTTTTTTCAACACTAAACGATTTGAAAAACACCTCTATTACATGGCAAGAAAAATCTTTAACAAGTTACCCCCAGATTTACAAAAGGTGGATAAGTTGGCTATTTTTAAAAGCAAAACAAAAAAATATCTTCTCGACAGTCCTATGTATCACCTAGATGAGTATATTAAAACCTGGAGACAATTTAAGAACATAATATGTAGTTTGTCAACAAAATTAGTTTCATCATGTCATTTTTATTATTTCACATATAAGGGCTGGTCCACACAGATTTTTAAGACATAATGCATAAGGTTTCAACAATGAAAACAACGTCTTAAAACTAAAAACAACGTCTTAAAACTAAAACTTGTGTGAACGCCAGTACGTGTTTCCTATGATCCAACTTTACGACTACGCGTTAAACCTTAAATCTTATGCTTAAAAAATCTGTGTGGACCATCCTTAACTATGTAACTGTGATAAAATTTTACCAATTGTTTCTTTTTTTTTAAATATTTTTTTTTTGTTCTTAACTTGAATTGTATTAGTTATGTATTGTATGTATTGTATTGTGTATTGTATTAGTAATCTGACAAAGCCCAAATCTATGTAAATTGATAATGGTGAATAAAATGATTTGATTGATTTGATTTGATTCAAATTGAGAGGTTTGGAATGAAACTAAGAGTGAGACTAAGGAGAATATGGACTGAGCGGATTGGAGTGACTGTGTTAAAACGGGGAGATAGAGGTATAAAACGTATATTACAACGATTTTCAGTGGGGGGCATCTTATCATTTCTTATGTACTTAGTTGCTATGACGGCTTCAAAGTCACCGTTCACAAATTATTATACAGTCCAATTCCAAAGTTAGAACCCTCCAGCTAGGACCGGGGATCGAACCCTGGACCAATGTGAGGTAAGACAATACTTCACAAAGGAGCAACACGCACTTTGCCTCGAAGGTGTAAATAACATCCTGAGATGGAGTCGATTCATCTTGATTCAGGACGCCAGGCAGGATAAGCGTAGACAGGATATTGACACTTGGTCAGGACTCGTGTCCTTAATCCTGATCCATCTGAATGAGACGTGCGAGAGCTTCCTCTGTCTTTTATTCTCAGTCCGGTATCGTCAGTGAGTGATTATATATTTATCTTCTTCTTTATATATTAACTTTCTTTGACGTCAAGGAACCTGAAACAAGGTTCAAGCGTAAGTACATGCTCAAGAGGTTATATTGTCGCCTCCCACGACAGGCAGAGCTAGCTAGATATATTTTAATATCCAGGGACCATATACGGAGAAGGAGCTTGTAATAAAAGACAAGGTGGAAACGAATTTAATTGGGGAAATAAGAATTACTTAATTTTTCCCTAATTACGACCGGCAGAGTCACCACCGGATACCAAGCGGGGTTGAATCATGCATAATAATTGTATCATGCAAATTAGTTTCCTTCCAAATTTCCACGCTAAAATAAAAATGTCCATCATCTAAGAAAAATACTCACGGTTAATGGATCTGATTTATAATTTTAAGAAGGTGTAATTCATTTTTGGTGTTATATGTTTGGTATATATAACACCAAAAATGAATTACTTCTTCTTTAGATACATATCTCATTTCAGTGTTTCTGTTTGAAAGAAACTTGAGTATAAAAGTGGTGCTCCACAATTACCATAGTTTAAGATGAACCACAGGCGTTGATGTGATGAAAGTGGTATGAAATGAAAATCAAACCACACAAATCAAATCTTGTTGTATTCAGTCTTACTTGGGGTAATATCATAATTATTACAAAATCCAGACCTGGTCACAATCATCTGCCTGTACAGAATACCCTACAAGATATTAGCGCGAGCCCAGCCTTATATATCACGGGGTATTTACACAACGCTAGCCATGCCTTGCGACGCGTCGTGAATTAGTAAAACACATTTTTAATCAAAGTGAGCTTAACTTCCCCCCCTCCCCCTCCCCTCGCCTACCCCGGTAATCAAATTACGCGTAATCCCCTTGACGCGCGTACATCACTGGCTCGCGAGAGGAGCGCGTAGTGATCCGTCATTGAGCAAACAGGCAGAGTAGATATAAATTACACGACCCATTACAAGCTCGGTGCATGATAGGGTGACAATAAGCATGCTCGCCTGCAGGCCAGGACGAGATACATTTATCATTAAAAATAAGTTAATATAAATGTTGCAAATACATTTTAATACAGAATTATTGTACCTCTCTCTGTGTGTGATAATTTAGGACATTTTGATATGTCAACATTCCACAATGCATGGGCAGTGTTAAACTCTTCTGGAACCAAATGAGCAGAGAAAAATAGAATATTTTATTATTAATGTTCGAATTAGGAACAAAAATAATCAAATTGTAGATTATTTTCCTTCCAGCAACTAAATAAATTAAATTGACTTCTGAACTTTATGCAGTAAAAGTTGGTAAAAGTCAGTAGAACAATATCCTGTCTCGTTAGTTATCACGTCTTCCGGTACGTCTTACGTGTTTTAAGTATTATTTAACATTTTATTATTTGAATGTTTTCGCGGTTTTTTTAATGGGGGCTAAGTTCGGTGAGTCTCCGCTAGGTAGGGATACAGTAGCCTGTGCCTTGTTGACGAACGGATCTGATGTAAAGAAGGCAGTGGAATAGGCTGTCAAAATGGCAGTGTCAACAATTTTTAACAGTGATTAGGCTACACGATTAATTTATCTTAAAACTAATCTTTTATCGACATAACGTCTTTGTTTAATACTAACTACCTCCTGGTGTTTCATATAATCATTATAAGCAATGTTTAATGGGGACTCAGTGGCCGTTTTAAATTAGTCAATAGATTCAACTGCAAGAGTGAGGTTATGGTTGACAGCCATAACACATATTGAGCTGTTTAAAATGTTGTTTTACAATCAAAACTTTAGATTCTTTTGTAGAGAAGTACTATTATTGTTATTAGTTGTGTCATTAGTTGTAAGTAGTTGTGGTATAATAATTCTAGGCCAGTTTTAGATTGTCTGTGATATGTCATTTGTTATGGATAACTCGTACACTTCCCTTGGCACGAAGGAAGTGGTTTGTCACTGGTTGAGCCATGTCAAACTCTCTCGCATAATATTGATAGTATTCGTCGTGTTAATAACTGTCCCGCTTGTATACCACTACTATCTCTCAAAGGTAAGCCCAACCTAGATTAAGCCAATACGGTGAACATTGAACTTGATTACGCCTAGGATGTATTGTAACAGTGGGGTCCTAGGTCTATGGAACCTCAGAAGGTCCTAACAAGTGGAATCCAGAGATTTGAAGTTAATAAATATAATCTTGGTAGTTTTAGGTAGCCTATAATCAAAGTATGAAAATATAGGACCTTGCATCGAGAGTAGCACCACAAAGGTTATATTGTTGTTGTTTTTTGTTAATTTTTAGTTACGTTGTCGATTTGTTATTGTGGTGGCCAATTATTCCTGTCCGCATGTTGTCAAATTGATTCCAAGCAATAGGCCTATCAGTTCAAGAAATGTATTTAATTTTGATTTTAGGAAGAAAACCATGTGTCAAACGGTGACATTCACCGGACCCGCTCCAAGCTTGAAGCCTTTGAGGACTTCAGTACACTCAAAGCTTCCGACCTAAAACTTCGCATTGAGGAAATGTTAAGGATTAAAGGTAGTTATATGTAATGGTACTCACTCAAGCCCTATGCGGTCACTCCTTAACTGGTTTTATATTTCATACAATTTTATCGTAAGTATCAATAGGATACTCAGCTTGAACCTTCCTACAGCAATCATGTAAAAAAAAAATACTTGGGACGGGTATAAGTTTCCTTTATACCAAGCTAGATTTTCCTGCACGAATCCATTACGATTTACGAGACTGAAATGTTGACTAATCACAATCTCCTTAAATTCCAGGGTCAGTCAGTACAGAACTTCGTGACCTTGAGGCCAAACGGCAGCGTTTACAGCTTGAAGTCAGCGGTTTTACGCAACGAATCGACGAACTGAAGCTGGAACTTGTACATCAACAGACCGAGCTTGAGCGACTTAAAATATCAGTTGAACAGGCAAGTAGGTTAAGTAATAAACTGTTCAATCTAGTTCTCTAATATTTTCAATCCCAATTAATTGTTGGTATTATACCATTGATTGAAATCAAAAGTTAACTTGCTGTTAAAACAAAACTGTACTCTACATAATGAAATAAAATCCACTTAATGTATATTTAAAAAAATTAAAGTATGGCTACAAGATTGATTGAAAAACTGGATTACATCACGCGTGTCCGTTTCCTAGAAAACACGCTATCATGCATATTTACTTAAATCTTCCGAGAGGAAACCTTCTAAAGACAGAAAAGAAAATTGGGTCTGTCTTAAACACAGCATTCACATCAGTCTTTTACTAAGTGCTGAAAAGTAATACTTAGTAGTAACAAGTAGTCCACATTTGACAGAAATTGCTAGGTCTACCTAACGTTCAGGCCAATAAGGTGAATCTCAATAGGTCTGACGTTGGGTAGCGAGTATCTGTTAATATTATAAAGAAGGATTGTGTAACTCACATTATTCCAGTGCCGAGAATGTTTCTTCTTTATTGTGTTCTCTTTTCTTTTTTCCATCTTGAACTTAAAAAATTACAAAAATATTCTTTTTTTCTCCCCAGGCTCAGGTTTCGCAACGAGAGGCCCTGCAACGCAACACCCCCGACCTCGCGCTACCCCTACAACTTCTCCCGGTCTCCCTGCCAGAACCCCTAGAACCGTTGCATCCCTCCAAGATCTCCAAGTGTCGAATGCACAACTGTTTCGACTATTCGCGTTGTTCGCTGACGTCCGGGTTTCCCGTCTACCTCTACGATCCGGAACGGTACTCTGTGCTCGCGCCCGGATGGGAGATCGAAGGGTTTATTAAGACGACGATACGTCAAACGCTCGGGTACAACCCGCACTTTACCACCGACGCGAAGAAGGCGTGTGTTTATCTGGTTCTTGTGGGGGAGGCTCTGGGGGGCGGCGAGGAGGTGGTGGGGACGGAACCCACTGTGCACGAGGACCTGTTGAAGGCTCTGCCTTACTGGGGCGGAGACGGGCGTAACCACGTGTTGCTAAACCTGGCGCGTAGTAGTCGCGAGCGTTCTCTCTTCTCCACGGGCGCGAGGGACGTGTTCGCGGGCGTGGACACGGGCCGGGCGATGATCGCCCAGTCGGCGTTCACGGGCGATCGGTTCCGCCCGCGGTTCGACCTCGTTACTCCGCCCCTTCTCGGTCCGCCGGGGGGGGACGTATGGCAGGACTGCGGTCCGGTCCTTCCAGCCCGGCGGAAGTACCTCCTCTCCTTCCAGGGAGAGTTTCGCGGCGCGACCGGTCGCACCGCAGACCCCATAGAAGACTTCGTGGTGGAACATCTCCGCGCGATGTCGTCTGGTTCCACCTCGGACCGGTTCCTGTTCCACTTCGAGTGCGCGACGGCATCGGGACCGGAGCGAGAGGGTCGGGACCGAGGGGGGGAGTGGGACCCTTGCGGGACCGACTCTGGTCGAGCGGCGGTCCTGAGGGAGTCGACCTTCGCCCTCATCGTGTCCCCGGCCGACGCGGAGGTCGTGACCTCGGCCCCGGTGCAAACCAGGGTGTGGGAGGCGCTCAAGGCTGGGGCGATACCGGTGCTGCTGGGGGGAGATCGCCTCGAGATGGCGTACTCGGAGGTGGTCGCCTGGCGAAGGGTGGCGCTCTTCCTGCCCAAGGTAGCGTAACAACCCAACGGACACACTTAAACTTTGACAGTTCAAGTACACGAAACAATTATTGAAGCATTTGCATAAATGTTAACGTTTTAGTGAAAATAAAAAATTATTGAACTATTTAGCTGTTTTCTGTCTTCTCACAGTAGTACTCTGCCACTTCCTGTAATAAGAAAAAAAAAGTTGAATTAGAAACAGATTTTGAATTTATAAAAAAAAAATCGTTTTTCAAGTTTGTAAAACTGTGGTTGCAGGCGCGCGTGACGGAACTGCACTTCTTCCTGCGCACGGTGGGCGACGGCGACCTGCTCGCCTTCCGTCGCCAGGGTCGCCACGTATGGGAGCGCTACCTGGCTGCGGTGCAGAGTAACGTGGACACGGCAGTGGCGCTCGTTAGAGAGAGACTCAACATTCCGGCAGCGCCAGCCGTCGACGTTCCCTCGCCGAGCATCTTCAACGCTTCCTTCGCGGTCAGTGCGGCAGGAGCTGGAAGAGAAACATTACAATTAGAACAAAATATAAATATAAAAAATAAAATTTGTAATTAAAAGTTTACCTGCATTTTCAAGTATAATTAATTTTATTGTTTCATGGACAGTCTTTAAACCAAATTATGGATTTAACAAAGTAATAGGGAATATGCATCATCTTTTTTTGGCATTTTACTAGATTAGGATTAACTTCCTGAATACAAAAATATTTTATTTTGATGACATAGAATCATACTTGTAAACGCTACTTGTTCAAAGTAGCATGCTAACGCTACCGCTACTTCCACTTAAAAAGTAGCGCGCTACCGTTCACGCTACTTTTTTTAAAAAGTAGCGCGCTACTTTTCGCGCTACTTTTGGCGCTACTTTTCGAAAACAGCAAGTATGTCATATCACGCAAAACTACAAACAAAATAAACATCGTGGTTTCAAGTTTCTGGGAGTATCACACTATTCTAAAAATAATTGTATGCCACAAAGTTTATGTTGAAAATGCTCGTAAGCAGGCCATGGAAGCTTTAGATTCTCACTTTCGCACTCACTTTTTTCTGCTGATGAAGGAGTAGACCATTGTAGACCTACGAACTCGAGCTCCAAGCAACGAATGGTCATAGTATTTTCTGAATCGCCGATCACATAATAAAAATCAGGGGTAAAAGTGACCAAAGTGTGACATTTCGATTTTGAGGGGTGGGTCTTGTAAACTTTTGTGCGAGAGAAAGTTTGGGGCAGGAAGCGGTCCGGGACCATCCGCCCGACCGTAGCCGGCCGTCCGGAGTACTCAATACTCATTAAATCAACCACTGACCCTCGAAGATATTTACGACCATGTCAAGTTGGGGTGGGTGTGTGTCATAAGTGTTAGTGGCGGTTAGTTACATATTGAAAAAAAAATGAACCAAGGAAGGAAAATAGAGTAGCGGAAATTTCCGCTCACGCTACTTAAAAAATGTAGCATGCTACTCGCTACGCTACCACGTTTTTAAAGTAGCGCGCTACCATCCCGCTACTGAACAAAAGTAGCATGCTACCGGTAGCGCGCTACTTTCAGCGCGCTACTTTCCAACACTGCATAGAATAAAGTTTCATTTATAAAAACGAGCTGAAAGTTTCACACATATTTATGGCGGGAAAAACGTGGCATACGTCACTTTCCATGTATCAGCAATCAACCAATCATAAAATGATAAATAAAATAACGCTTATTAGGAAATTATCATATCCAAAATCATATAAAATCGAATGAATGTCTAGTACACCTAATTTTGAAGTCCAATTACTATTAAAAACAATAATACCAAACCTATTTTCATAGAATATCAGTAAATATTGGGTGTTGTTATTCATATCAAGCAGACTTGACAACGGCTTGAGTAAAAATGTTGACAAGGTTAGTTGACTGACCTTGAAAATTTGATTGTTTCGTCTAGGAAGCGGTGGCAAAGTCCAAGGAGGTTATATGCAAAGTCATTCATATAAGCAGTGATTTACAAGGATTGTGACGTCACATGCCGTTTAAAAATAATAGTGCGGGAAACAGATAATCAAAATCTTTGAACATTTATAGAAGTATAATGGGTTAATTTTAAAACTTTTAAATTAGGTTTCTGATGTCTTCAGATGAATAACAATATATTCCACGTACTTTCAGAGCTGTAGAAAATTCATGCACATTCCCTATTCTAGATTCGTCTTTAAACTCCGTTCCCTTCAAGTTTGTTAAAAGGGGGCTTGAATGTATTAAGGTCCCGTGGAGTGCTCTACTTATCCCAACCACTACAGCATACGTTGTTGTTTATTTGCCATAGATAGATAAATAAATAAATACAAGTAGATATTTAATTGTATGTAAACATTGAGACGCTAGGCATATCATATTCAACATTCAATAGTTCGTAAATGAATGTAATATAAAATACGAGTGTGTGTCTGTGTTTCAGCCCCTCAAGACAGACCCGGTGGTTCCGGACGCGGAACCCGAGGAGAGCCTCGGTCCGATGGAACCTCCGTACCCGTCGCCCAGGTTCAAGCGCAACTACACCTACCTGCTCACACAGGTGCGTACTTCTAGACTCCACGAAAGCAGTTGCGTGTTACAGTTTTATAACTGAAGAGGGTAGACAGAAATTCGTTAAAAATACAATAGTAATAAATACAACAGTCATTAGTTTTCTGTATGCACACTCTATTGTTTCTTTACTATTAGCATATACCTATTTATACCTACACTATTTTTTTTTTTTTGTCCTGTGCAGGGTTGGCTTTCAACCATTCTTCTTTCTTGCTATCCAATATAAGGCTGCCTCCTTCTCTGTCCTGCTCATTGAGTCGGGCAGGGAGTCAATGTCCTTCTTGCGGGCAGCGCATCTAAATAGGTGCGCTCTGTCTTGATCTTCCAACTCACATAATCTACAGGTGGCCGGTTCGTTGCTAATGTTGAAGCGATGCAGGTGCTCTTGATACGTGTAATACTTTTGACAGATACCATCCAAATTTGGACTTATTTGTGTTAATTTGTGAAAAATGATATAAGCCTATGTATTTCTTTATTCTTCTTGAATTGTTCCAAATTGTTATCCGATGCTCCAGGGCAGTGAGGTGTGGAACGACTGGGGCGACCCCTTCCACCTCTACCCCCAGCTGCCGTTCGACCTCCTCCTCCCGTCCGACGCCAAGTTCCTGGGCTCGGGCGTCGGGTTCCGCCCGATTGGGCGCGGCGCGGGCGGAGCCGGGCGAGAGTTCTGCGAGAGTCTGGGCGGCAACTCTCCGCGGGAACAGTTCACCATCGTCATGCTGACGTACGAGAGGGAGCAGGTCGGTCACGTGTTCTTCTTCTTCTTAAATGTCCACGGTTGGCTATTTATTACGCCATCAGGCTGGATCTGGTCAACCAGTAGAGACGCTTCTTTTTCCTCCCTCTTTGTGCTACACCCCTTCCTCTTCTGTCTAGTATACGCATGCTGACATACGAGAGGGCCAGGTCTGAGATGTGACTCGAATCATTCATTGTTGATAATGTATCAAATGACGCAGAAAAATTATAGGTCGGATAATGAATGAAAAATTCCAGGAAGTTTGGTTTTCATCTGATGCCTGTCCTGTCAATGAAAACAAATTTATGAAAAAAATATTTAATTCTAAAACTTTCATTCGTCTTTCTGTTTTACAACCGGTCATCTCATATTGAGGTAACAATTTAGATAATAATTTTAAAATTGAATTTGATGATAGTATGAGTGGTTGGTTTAAGGGTTTTAACTTCAGGTTTAAGTTTACTGTCCTTGATCTAAGCCAAGATACCACTTTCTTAGTTAATTTAAACCAGAAAATGCATGATGGCCCAGTAAGCCAAAAAATGCGGGCATAGGAAAAGAAGAAGAAGAAGAAGAGAAGTTAATTGTACTATTTGTTGTCATTGTATATAATACTATATATGTAGTAGGTCCAGTACTAATTACAATATTTAAATTAAAATGTTTTCTAGCTAACTTGTTGCTGAACGTTCTGTAAATGAATCTGTTGGCTACAGGTGTTGATAAACTCGCTGAGCCGCCTGTACGGGCTGCCGTACCTCAACAAAGTGATTGTCGTGTGGAATTCTCCCAAGCCTCCGTTGGAAGACCTCCGGTGGCCAGAGATCGGAGTCCCCGTGCACGTGAGTGGCTAAACGAACCCTTTCCATTACACTCCTTTTGTGTAGGTGCTGTAGAAACACATCCTTATAATAGCTTGCTCGACCATGACTCGAACCCATCATATGACTAAGCCCAAGGACTGTCAATATTCTCGGGAATTTCTGTAACAAAAAAATCTATTAATATATTTCTAGAATAGAGTATTCTATTATTTTTTTATTTTTTTTTATTTTTTTTATATCTGCTCCCTGTGTCCAACAATGAAGTCGGGTAGGGGATAGGAACTTAATCCCATCATATTCTGGCCCCTAGGTACATCGAAGCCGGCTGGCCATGCCTGACGCTTCCCTCATGTTAACTTCCTCCGGCTCCTCCTCTTCACTTTCTTCTTCCTCTAATATTAGAAAAAAAAAAAAAAAACGGCGGTGGAAGAAAATCAACAGATTCCTCGCAGTCTTGTACACATTCGTAAAGTCAGTCTTCCACTTAGTAGAGCGTACACGCCTCATTGTCATGCTCGCCATGTTTCCGTTTTGTTTCTTTTTGGTTTTGGTTCGTTCTAGCTTTATTTCTTGCCCGATTAAACTTCCTTGATAGCACCGTCCACTGAAACGAAACGAAGTACTTGTTAACGGTGGCTCCCAACAGGTGGTGAAGGCGAGTCGCAACAGCCTCAACAACCGCTTCCTGCCGTACGACGCGATAGAGACGGAGGCCGTATTGTCTGTGGACGACGACGCCCACCTCAGACACGACGAGATCATGTTCGGCTTCCGGTGAGTCGAGTCGAGTTGAGTCGAGTCGAGTCGGTCCTACACGCTTTTAAATAATAAATAAATAAAATTTACATTTAGAGTCTACCCACTCAGTAATGAAACTGATTTTCAGTGGGGGACTTTAATTAAAAGTGACTAAACCCTGTAGGCTCGGAACACCATCGACGAGTGAGCGATAACCAATCAAAGATCGATATGTCAAATACGAAACATACGAATCAGTGATTGGACAGTGCGTACACCTGCGGACAAGTGTCATAATCAACAAGGCCAATTCAGAACAACTTCGAATTTATTGAGTGCTTTCTCTTGTACCCTGTGTATTTATTTAATGTCTATCCTACTCAGTTATAAAACTCATTGATAAAGGAGAGAAACAAATACACAGAATTAATAATGGAAAAATCATAATTCAGTTGCAAGAATGACAAAACAATAAAAGAAATTACTGTACTATTGAAAAAAACCTGTCCTGTCCTGTCAGTGTGAATCGTGTCTTAGAGCCAGACAGAGCTTATTCTGGCATCGCATACTATGGTTGTGTTATGTGGTGATGTTTCCACCTGTGGCACCACTGACAGTGTGTTATTGTTGTCGTGTTGGTACCAGAGTGTGGCGAGAGCAGCGCGACCGCGTGGTCGGTTTCCCCGGCCGGTTCCACGCTTGGGACCTCAACTACGGCGGCTGGAACTACAACTCCAACTATTCGTGCGAACTCTCCATGGTGCTTACGGGTAAGTCGGGCGTTTCTCGGATCCGTTAAACTGGCCCCAACGTAACTCAGATCCTTATCTACTGCCACACCTTTCATGCATGCTGTTTCAACCAAAGTCAACAGATTCCTCGCGTTCTTTCACATTCGTAAATGCAGTCTTCCATTAGTAGAGTGTACATGCCTCATTAGTCATTAGTCATGCAGGATGCCCACTGTGTCTCTGATTCTATTTATTTGGTTTTGTTTTGTGTGGTTTTATTCCATGCCTGACAAAATTTCGTTCATAGTACAGTACCATCCACCATGCGCTGAAAACAAAACAAATACTTCTTAATATCTGTTCACAAAAAAAAACATAGTTCTATGACTTTTAAAAGTAATGTTGCCATGTCAAAAGTGTATTCTTACAGATAATTATAAACTAACCACAAAATAAACTAATTTACTAAAGATTTTTTTCTATTTCTGGTGCCTATTGCTCCAAAATGCAACGAAATCCTTGTAAATGCACATTATCATCCTTTTACATGTTGTAGGTACCTATTGTCTCGTACTACTACTCATATTGCATCACACTTGCTGGTTGCCTTTCACTTCCCAACGTACAAATGTGCCTTGTGTGTCTTGCAGGCGCAGCGTTCTTCCACAGGTACTACACCTACCTGTACTCCAACTGGTTGCCCCAAGCCATCCGAGACAAGGTGGACGAGTACATGAACTGTGAAGACATCGCCATGAACTTTCTAGTCTCCCACATCACGAGGAAGCCTCCCGTTAAGGTACAAGGAACGTTGTGTACCTCATTTTAGCACCTCAAAATTAAGCATCTATCTAAGACCTAAAACGCTCTAGAGCAATAACATGTGTCTGTGTATTGTCGCAGGTTACATCGCGGTGGACTTTCAGATGTCCGGGTTGTCCGGTGTCGCTGTCTGAAGACGACACTCACTTCCAAGAGAGGCACAAGTGCATCAACTTCTTTACCGAGGTCAGTTTAACACTGCATACGACAGCGGAGTTGGTGTTGTATCGAAACGTCGAGAAACTGAAAAATGAGATTCTAAGAGGAACGCAACCAGAAACCAGCGGGCTCTCGGAGCTAGAGGAAAACACTGCATTGTGTGTGGTCACCCAGTGACCCTTCCTAGGAACCCATATACATATATGATTCTTTTTTTACATCTTACACATGTTACATAGGAATAGGATACATGGATAAGTGGACCAAATATTATTACATTAGAGATTACAAGTCCGAATCCCAACAGAGAAATGCATAATATACGAAGTTACAAACATTAAACAAAAAATACAAAAAACCACGAGACTTTTATACATTGTGGATTCTATTCCAACGATCTGACATCGGGCTATTGTCCATTACCATGTAGAGGGTCCTGCCTTGTGTTACATGTAAGTGTTTTCTTCTATTTGTGTGCGTTGTTTCAGGTGTTTGGCTACATGCCGCTTCTCAACACTCAGTTCCGAGCAGACTCAATCCTCTTCAAGACTCGGATACCGCACGACAAACAGAAGTGTTTCAAGTTCATCTAGACCTACCCACGGCAAATGAACGCCTCGGTTGACTTGCGCTGTCGAGGCGCATTTTAGCGGCTAATACGTTGCAGGCGACCTACGAGAGAGCTTTCAGCTACACTTTGGGACCGACCTGCGCTTGCGATGCACCGGCTTAAAGGACATCACAACACTGTGATTTTCCGGCGTTATAAAATGCGTTATTTTTTTTAATGATTTATGGAGAAAACTAGAAGTCTCTAGCTTGTACCAGAAATTTATAATAAATTATTGAAATGACCCAAGGTTTGGTGGTGCGCGCGCACCCGATAATCGTGACGTCACGATTGCGCATTTTTCAAGTCGGAGCAGACGCCAAATTATGAGCCAGCGCCGTGAAAAACTCTCGCTGTAGCTGAAGATGTGGTGCTCAGAGAAAAACAAATGATGTCATCGTGTTCTGCGATCTTTTCTCTTCAATAATATTGTTAAAGAAAATATTTTTGTTGAACAGAAAACATAGTTTTGATTAATTTTCCAAATGCCTTCAATTTCACTAAATTAGCGTGTTTTTAACAACATTGAAAGCGGATAAGATAAACGAAATGTTAAGATATTTTCATACTGACATATAGCCACATGCATGCAGAAAAATAAAAAAAATACGGCATGTATATTGAGGGAAACATGTGCACGTATGCGTTTAATATATTTAGATGCATTTTCGGTCAACTCGGCGGCGGTACAAGCGATCGCCAGAACGAGTCACGCCCGCGGCTGACTATTGTCAGAATACTACCCATCCAACAAATGTAAACTACCCCAACCGCCGTAGCTCGTGATGGATCATAACTGGCGCACACCTGACTAGTATGAGACACAGGGACGTGGGTTTGTATCCCGAATGCATGTGTTAAATGTTATCGGTCATCATCAGCTATTATACACTCATCATCTTATGTAAGTAACTAATGTATAGGACTGTGAAACAGTTATCAGTCAGATATGTTATAAAAACTGCGGTTTCTTGTATGTCTCGATTTTGGAATGCATATGGTTGAAATCCGTGAATAAAATCATATGCAATATTTTGTATGCCGACAATTTTCAATGAGTTTACACGCAAATATGAAACTCGGCTACGGATAAAACCTTTCAATATTGGTTTCGTGTTTTATCTATTTGCATTGTTTGGGAAAGTGGGTTTTACCGAGAATAATTAATTTTACATTTACTTGGCCTTATACATGTCAACGCGTCAACGCGTTGTCAACGCGTAATAATAATAATTTGCATGTATATACTCTTTTCAAACACAATCACTATTCGCCACGGTTTTGGGGGGGGGGGGGGGGGAGGTGTCCACAACAAGGATTAGATTGAAGTAATTGTATCTAAAAAATATGGAGTCTATTTGTGTAATAGAAAACTTACCAGTTAATGCACTCTGGTTGTTATTTCTTGTTAAATCTAGATTGTGACTTGATCTCTCCTGTAGACGGCCTGGGGACGGGCGCAATATTCTTGGGAATGTTGACGCAATCTTCCTCTTGTAGTTGCGCGGTTGGTGTCCATCTACCTTCTACCAAGTCTGTTATTTTATTGATTATTTCTAGCTTCCACTCATGTGACTTAGGCGCATACTTAGTTTTAAGAACATAGTTACGTGAAGCTTTCGAATATTTTATTGTCTCGCCAGTAGGTTCCCTTTCCACGTTATAATTATGATCCATGACAGCAAGCATGGATCGGACTAGCATCCCTTCGTAGAAGAAGTGACTTCGTTTAGGCATATATTTAAGCCTGACATTGTGGTAAGATTCCAATTGACCTGTATGACAATAATTATTGGTGTGTTTTAAATCATTAATGAATCTTTTGTCATATATGATTTTTTTAAGCTTTTCATGTTCGTCTGAACCTATTTTTATCCACTTCTTTCTTTCTACTGCTTCTTCACTCAATCTATCATGACCACACTGGTGAATCAGTTCTCCATCTGCCCATTCGTGAGAATTTGTTATATGTTTTAACGTCGACTGGAATTGTTCCACTAGGAAGTCAGGGTCACCGCCACAGGTCATACAAGAATACCACAGATGATTATAAATGGCCGATTTCCATTCAGAAATGATTGGCAGTTTCTTTTCAGCCAGTTTTAGTTTCTTACTTAGACTCTTTCCTAAGTGCCAGACATCATACTCGTGATGAATGTCTGGATGGTCTTCTCTCATAGCCTTACTTATTCCAAGGTGACGGTCGGTAAGCATCAAGTCGATTGACAACCCATATGTCGTTTGAAATCGATTTAGAAGTTTTTGGAATGCAGCCTTTTCCAAATCTCCTATAACTTGACCTTTTTGAACTATGACAAAGTCAACAATACGTTGGGATTCCAAGTCCATTATTGAATACGTACAATATTTTGCACAAAACCCAGGCGAGTCGTATTGGCCATCACCGGCTAGCCATACTCTATCACTTTTTGATAATGTTTCTATATTGCGAGTTTTTTCAGCTATCCATATAGAATAAACTGTTGGTTTAACAAACTTATTTACAATTTTATCAAATGTAGTGCGAGATATTATTGCTAATCTAAAACTGTCAGCAAAAGCCTGAAATCCGCAAAACGATAGTCCTGACATTAAAAGATTCGTCGCTAGCAATACATTGCCCAATGGCTGCTGTCCATTCACCGGCTGCGAGCGCCATTCCTTGGAATGTCCAGCTAAGCAGGTCACTTTAACACGTAACAGGGACCCAACAGTACGTTTCACTAATTGAACGACAGGAGAAGAACATTCCAGTACCAAACATGATCTAAATAATAGTTCGAGACATTGCCAAAACACAAGAAATATGGAAGCTGTATCTGTTGCTGTGTGTAGTTCGTTGTCATTTGAATTGTCTGATTGATTGTCACTTTCGCTCTCTATTTCTTCATCACTTAGCACCCGGAAACTACTGTCCAGGTAGTCCGCCACCGACATGACGTCATCACCGGAATGACCACTGTTGAACTCACTGTCAACGTCATCCGCTTTAAGACATTTCAACAATGTTTCATTACCCAAGTCGCATTGAACCGAAACCTCACTCGTATGTATTATGTCCGTATTTGTATTTGCGTCCGAACAAGTGTTTAATGAGTTGTGTTCGAGATATGTCACTGACGGGGATGATGGTAAACTTGTTGACGGGCCTGCTAGATTATCGTTGTCTATCACCGATTTGTAACGGGGTAACTTCCGTTTTTCTGTTGACGTTCCCACGACTGTTTTGCTCCTCAGAGCGAGAGATGGAACCACACCCCTCTTTAGGGGCGGGGCCAATGTACGTAGTTTTAATTTCACTTGTAACAATGCTGATTCGTCGAAGTCTTGTACGTTAAAATGCGAAGAGCAGATTTTTGTGTGTGGGTGGTTTACTTCAAAGTTATCTCTGTTTATGCGCTTCATCCATGCTTTGAATCTCTGAGGTGATTGATCACGTTTAGGAAACTGATAGAAATATACTTTGTCAAATGGGAGATGCGATGATGATGATGATGTGGTTTGTCGTTTAAGTTGATTATTTCTGTAGCTGTTCGTACATCCAAATACACAACATGAAGGCATTGTTAAAATCAATTAAAGTAAACACTTTCAGACGAAGTAATTAATCACAGGATAAAGTAATTCACTCATTAACAATGTTCTTCCAATAGTTCACAGGCCGATATGCATTCTTATAACAAATTTAAATAATAATATACATCTCAATCAGTTTTACGTAGAACGTTTTTCGAGTAGCGAAGAACAAAGCACAAAATAAAATATGTATATATCGACGCCCGGCGATGAACAATAAAGCGCAGTTACATTTCAAATATAAATGAAAACATAAGTAACATTGGAATGAACCGACCATCTAACACTTTGAGCACCTTGAGCACATACAACCCATTGAAACACTCGTACACTAGACACAACTTTTGACGCGGTTTAGCACACAATATATAAATACTTGTACTCGCTACAAGGGAAGATACTAGACTGGCTGGCACATAAAAGATTTGAAACAATTTGTATCCCCAAAAATGTTGTCACGCTAGGAATGTTACCCCGTCTAGTACGTCCGCTCTTTTGTTTACCTCGAGCGATTATTGACCCTTGCAAGACAAAAATCACTATGCACTGGCCAAGGTATTTTTAGATAATAAGTTTGCCCCAAATACTTCACATTGTACTAAAACACGTGCAGTTGTCAGGTGTTTGGCATTTTATGTGGAAACCCACCCTGAAAGCGAAGGCGAAGACTGGGAAACATTTCATTCATTCTCAAAATACATTTCCTCTAAGTTAGTTGTGTTGCTCGGTAATGGTTTTGCAATCAAGTGGTGTGCGTTTAACATGTAACGTGTTTTGTAAATAGCATCTATTATGTTCATGTGAGGGGTGGACATTTTTTCAGTACGTTTCTCTGTGTCTATTGAAGAAATAATAACACATACTCTCATATCCGGTCTATTCATATTTATCACTACATAACAGTTATTTCACTATGACAGCATTTACTCCTTACATGTATGAGCCAGAGTACACAGAGAAAGAGATTTTAGAAAATCGACGCCGACGCGAGGAAGAAGAGCAACATCTGATTCAAATGGCAGAAAGAAGAAGCTCATTATTTTGGTGCAAGTGCGGTGTGTGTAAATCTATGCCGAGCGATTTAGAAAGTGTTTGTTGTTCAGAAAACGAGGATGTGCGGGCTTTGATAAGTGAAGGAAATGATTACGGCTGTATAACAAACCATCCAACGTTCAAACAACACATCGTATCAGATACAGGGCTTCACATCTTGAGGCAAATTTTAATTCAAAACACTACTAATCGATATAAGAAAAGAGAACTGAGTAAGGACATGACTAATAAAGGATGGCGTTATCTTGCCTATAGACAGTTTGTTTATTGGATAAACAGTTGGACGAATTTAGGTAAAGGAAAACGTGTTGTGATTCCGGCGTGCGTTGTTAAGAAGATTCAGGAATCATTCCCCGAAGAATCTGGAGTGTATGTGGGATTCCTCCCATTCCCGGGAGCAACAGATGCTGAGGCGCAATTTCCGGGATAAATATAAAGCGTTATCAGTAAGGTAATAACACCGGCTGTGTACATTTGTTCTTATATTTCCAATACAAATATAAATACCCTACATATATAAAATAACATAAAAATAAAATTAAAATTAAATATATAAAATAAACATATAATATTAATATACATTATAATAATAAAAATAACAATAATAATAATAATAATAATAATAATAATAATAATAATAATAACAATAATTATATTTATTATATATATATATATATATATATATATATATATATATATATATATATAATAATAATAATAATAATAATAATAGTAATAATATTATTATTATTATTATTATTATCATCATAGTAATAAATAATATTAAATTACTACAAACAAATCCGCATAATAAGAATAAGAATGGTTTCTGTGGTGTTACCCGTGGGCTAAGTTTCAAACGAGTAGTAAAACGGTCAATGTTTTCTGAAAAGCCGCTACGAGATTTCTGTCATACAGCGGTAGGCTGCTGCGCGAATCAACAACAAAACACGCCTGGAAATACCACACAAATACTTGCACATTTTGAAAAGAATTATAAGTGACATATTTTTTTATTTTTCTGCGTGCATGTGGCTATATGTCAGTATGAAAATATCTTAACATTTCGTTTATTTTATCCGCTTTCAATGTTGTTAAAAACACGCTAATTTAGTGAAATCGAAGGCATTTGGAAAATTAATCAAAACTATATTTTCTGTTCAACAAAAATATTTTCTTTAACTATATTATTGAAGAGAAAAGATCGCAGAACACGATGATATCATTTGTTTTTCTCTGAGTACCATACCTTCAGCTACAGCGAGAGGTTTTCACGGCGCTGGCTCATAATTTGGCGTCTGCTCCGACTTGAAAAATGCGCAATCGTGACGTCACGATTATCGGGTGCGCGCGCACTACCAAAACTTGGGTCCTTTCAATAATTTATTATAAATTTCTGGTACAAGCTAGAGACTTCTAGTTTTCTCCATAAATCATTAAAAAAAATAACGCATTTTATAAAGCCGTAAAATCACAGTGTTGTGATGTCCTTTAAGGTGTCAAACTTTGACCGGGTGCGGATTGAAGGTGGAGGAAAGACTACCGCCAATATTAAAACCTCCAGAAATCACAATTTTTTAATCATATTTCATGAATGCTACACCACATCGAAAAAGTGGAAACTGGGCTCAATTTGGGTTCGAAAGAACTGAATGCTGTTTAAAAAAACTTATCATATTATAATTAGTATGGCTGTTATTTAAGTTTACTTAATTTTACAAAGTAAATTTGGAATACCAACCCCGATAATTACAATACAATATATATGAGAAATGTTTTTCACTTAGTATTCAGTTCTTACTTCTTTCAAACCCTATTGAGCACAGTGGTCACCTTTTCGATGTGGTGTAGTATTATTGAGCTC
Organism: Isoperla grammatica; assembly: GCA_945910005.1. Lineage (NCBI taxonomy): Eukaryota > Metazoa > Arthropoda > Insecta > Plecoptera > Perlodidae > Isoperla > Isoperla grammatica. Next base: position 2,714,288 of record OX246748.1, read on the forward strand.
TGATTGAAGAACGGTAATTGTGCGTGGCTTTAATATTGTGTTTAATAATAGTGAATTAAGATTACATACCCTAAAAGTGCGTACGGAAATTTCAACGACATCCAAAAAAATGTCAAATGCAGCCATAACTTTGATCGACTTGTCACCAGTATTTAAATGCGATTGTGTTCATATCTAATCGACGTGTACTTGCCAGTCAAGCACTACTTACAGAGGAATAGTCCGTAGGTAAATGGAATATTTCTCTATAATTTTCGAATCGATAACAATATCGATACTTCAATATTTGGAATAATATCAGATTTGAAACAAATGTAAAGAAATATTTCAAAATACCGGTACTTTTTTTTAACCAAATCTTGAAATACGAGACATTACTACAAAAACGGAACGATGGTCCTTTGACTTGTTCCGTACACGCTATTAACATTCCGAGAAGTTTGAATAACTAGCGACAGAGAATCCGTTTTACTCGGGGACTATTCCTCCTTCGACGGGGACTCTATAATGTTCCAATTCAAACGTTTGTTAGCCATTCTTTCGAGTTTGCAGATTTTCTAATTGTACTTGACTGCGAAGTCCTATGGTTACAGCTATTTTAGTCGCCTCATGCAACAGGTAGAGCTAATCTGGGCTCATAAACGATTTTAGCACTTCGGTACAAGAAATAAAACTTGTTCAGGAGAGGGAACAAAGTATGGTGTTGTTCTAATAGCCTGGAGGGAATTATTCGAACAGTGGTTCCGAAACTTACTGGCCAGGCAGTTCCTTCTTCCTTCGATGCAGAGGTTGAATCATGAAACCCAATCTGTTCATCCAAAATCTTAAATACAACTGCATTGTATACTGTAATACCTATACAGTACAGTATTATTGTTATAGCGTTTCCCTCGTGGTTGTGTTATAAGCATGGCCGCGTGAATTCCACCTTTAATCATCACCCTGATCATTTTATTTACAGTAGTACTTTTATTTGCTGACTTCTACTGTACTCTTTGCTACTGTTTTTATATCATTATTTACCATTTTGTCCTTGATTTGTTATTTTGATTTGTTACATTTGATTTCTTTCTAGTTTTTAATCATACTCATGCTTATTTTATTATTGAATGGTGCAATTCAAACCACTATTGTTGATTGTCGTTTATCACTCATCACTCATTTAATGTTAAATATACGTAATACTTTTGTTAACTTCCATGAAATATGGTAAAAAAACGCTGTTGTGAAATACGTGATATGCATAACATTACGTAAATGAAAGTTTGTTATTGAAAATATTAACTACGAGCTTTCATGTTAATCGACCGAAATAAGGGCTCGTTAGATCCACCAGTAATGGAGCAAATCACCAAACGGGGAACCGTACGATCGTTGTATTTTGGTCGGTTTCCACGTATTGACAGATCTCGATTATCGGTAACAATACTTTGCTATCGATTATTTAAAAAAATGATCGAGTATTGGTTATTGATAATCCTGTGCATCTCGTAGTGAAAGCAATTCCCATGAATCTGTCAATAGACTGATGCAAATTGCAAACACAACCACATACAGTAGTGACTGGAAACCACTGTAAGCTATAACTGTGGCATTGTACTACTCTAGGCTTAGTTAAGAATAATATAACAAGTAGGCATAGTCTTAAATTAAAAGGACAATATTTTATAAAAGAATGTAATACCCAATAACAATATTGTATATATTAACAATATTATCCCCATTGCCGACTAGTCCTAGAAAGAAACACTAATAATGGAACAAGATGCAGTCCTCCCCCCCCCCCCCCCTCACTCTCTCTCTGTCCCACACTTCTGAGGATGACGCACTTACTCGATTGTAAGGCAACCATTCCAGACACGAGAACTATTATTTCCTGTATCGTGAAGGAATCAACAATTTCAAATACACTGGCGTGTTCGTAGTTATTGAAACCAGGAGTACAACTACGTAGATGAATACAGTAGTCTTGCTCCCAATAACGATACTCAATATTTCTCTTGTCGGCTGTCGCCATAACTCACTTGTTAGTTGTTACTGTTACTGTTTTATACGGGGACGAGGATCGTACGTTCTTCTTATTTGTCAACGATATTCTTTAGGTTTGTAGGTTACCGATTGTAATGAATGATTGATTATGCATTTTTAAGTTTCCGATTATGAATGGGATTTCCTCCACGTTATGTCAACAGCATAAAGTGGGTTGACATATACCTCTGCAATCTTTGTTCACCCTAAAAGTGTATACATATACAAACTACGCTTCTCACATGTCAAACAATGCTCCCTAATTGCTAGGTCGGTTTTTCAATGCTCGGTGAGTGCGAGTTTACTAACCTAGTATTGGAATGCCGGGCCAAAGCATAACGTGCAATAAACTATAATACACAGTACCTACACTAAATAATAATTACTCATTAAATTACACAATATTGATACTGTACTTCAGTATTGTTCCATGCAAATCAACATGTAAAAAATAAATAAAAAAACTTTTGAGATTCGTATGTACGGAAAACGACTGAAGTATTCCATACTTCTATTTTTACTACATTCGTAATTTGTATTATAATACCGTATGACTTGAAAATGTAATGTGTAAATGTAGCTATGTTAAATAGTATCAATACACTACAATAATTGAACTTGTCACTGGATTGGACATGGAAAGATTCGATAGAATATGGATCTCTCGCCAGTTTTGAGGTTGAACATTTCCTGTAATATCGTATCGATGTACTATTACTTAGTTTAACTAAATATTAGTAGAGAGAGTATGTTGTTTCCTGTCAGAATGTAGAGGTCTGAAACCTCAAAATACAAACTTGCCTCTTGTACTATCTGGTTTTAAATTGTTTTGCATACTATACAGTGTACACACAATTATATTTGTTGTGCTAACTTTAATTTGTTTTTATTATAAAATACTACTTTATTTAGTATGGTATTTGGAATTCCTTTATCCATTGTTAAGGGAAGAATAGTGAACGGCAACATCTTACCTGATAGGCGACTGGAGCTTGACCATAATAGTTTCTATGACGATTATGTGTACTACGTAGTACCGTACCATGTTCGTACTACTTTGTCACCTACCAGGGAAGCTGTTTGGGTTCTCTCAACAATGTTTTATCATATGGCATCTCCTGTTCCCAAGTACTCGCACACTACCTATATGTCACTGCCCGCAGAGCGAGAGAATTGCCCCCGTATTCGGACAGACAAAACCACAGTCCAATTTACAGGGCAGGGAAGTATTTCATCAATCGATAATTGTTTCGTGTCCTAAACGACGTACTGTAAACCAGTACAAAACATGATGTTGACCAGGGCCAAATGGGAGACGGTGGGCATTCAAGTCGGAGGAATTTCCAGTTTGTGCCAAGCTCACACATATACGACTATCGTTACTAAAATAAATTCTAGGCATGGATACATCCTACACCTCCTGTAGCTCCATTAGTGCAAAGTTATAAACATATTGTATGGTATGGGATACTGTATAAGTAAATAAAGGGTAGGCAAGAACATGTATACATCCTACACCTACTTTAGCTCCATTAGTGCAAAGTTATAAACATATAAGTTATAAAAGGAGGCCTGTCTCTACTGGTTGACCAGATCTTACATGATGGCCTGATTAAGCCAAATGTGGGCATATGATAAAAAAAATAAACATATTGTATGGTAAGGGCTATAAGTAAATCAAGGGTAGGCAAGAACATGTATACATCCTACATCTACTGGAGCTCCATTATTGCAGTTATAAACATATTGTATGGTATGAAATATAAGTAAATCAAGGGAAGGCAAGAACATGTATACATCCTACATCTACTGGAGCTCCATTAGTGCAGTTATAAACATATTGTATGGTATGGGATATAAGTAAATCAAGGGCAGGCAAGAACATGTATACATGTATACATCCTACTGGAGCTCCATTAGTGCAGTTATAAACATATTGTATAGTATGGGATAGGGTAAATCAAGGGCAGGCAGGAACATGTATACATCCTACACCTACTGTAGCTCCATTAGTGCAGTTATAAACATATTGTATAGTATGGGATATAAGTAAATCAAGGGTAGGCAAGAACATGTATACATGTATACATCCTACACCTACTGGAGCTCCATTATTGCAGTTATAAACATATTGTATAGTATGGGATATAAGAAAATCAAGGGTAGGCAAGAACATGTATACATCCTACACCTACTGGAGCTCCATTATTGCAGTTATAAACATATTGTATAGTATGGGATATAAGTAAATCAAGGGCAGGCAGGAACATGTATACATCCTACACCTACTGGAGCTCCATTAGTGCAGTTATAAACATATTGTATGGTATGAAATATAAGTAAATCAAGGGTAGGCAAGAACATGTATACATCCTACACCTACTGGAGCTCCATTATTGCAGTTATAAACATATTGTATAGTATGGGATATAAGTAAATCAAGGGTAGGCAAGAACATGTATACATGTATACATCCTACACCTCCTGGAGCTCCATTAGTGCAGTTATAAACATATTGTATGGTATGGAATATAAGTAAATCAAGGGCAGGCAAGAACATGTATACATGTATACATCCTACACCTCCTGGAGCTCCATTAGTGCAGTTATAAACATATTGTATGGTATGGGATATAAGTAAATCAAGGGTAGGCAAGAACATGTATACATCCTACACCTCCTGGAGCTCCATTATTGCAGTTATAAACATATTGTATAGTATGGGATATAAGTAAATCAAGGGTAGGCAAGAACATGTATACATCCTACACCTCCTGGAGCTCCATTATTGCAGTTATAAACATATTGTATAGTATGGGATATAAGTAAATCAAGGGTAGGCAAGAACATGTATACATCCTACACCTACTGTAGCTAAGTTATAGACATATTGTATGGTATGGGATATAAGTAAATCAAGGGTAGGCAAGGACATGTGTACATCCTACACCTACTGGAGCTCCATTATTGCAGTTATAAACATATTGTATAGTATGGGATATAAGTAAATCAAGGGCAGGCAGGAACATGTATACATCCTACACCTACTGTAGCTCCATTAGTGCAGTGATGAACATATTGTATGGTATGGGATATAAGTAAATCAAGGGCAGGCAGGAACATGTATACATCCTACACCTACTGGAGCTCCATTATTGCAGTTATAAACATATTGTATAGTATGGGATATAAGTAAATCAAGGGCAGGCAGGAACATGTATACATCCTACACCTACTGGAGCTCCATTAGTGCAGTGATGAACATATTGTATGGTATGGGATATAAGTAAATCAAGGGAAGGCAAGAACATGTATACATCCTATACCTACTGTAGCTAAATAGACATATTGTATGGTATGGGATATAAGTAAATCAAGGGTAGGCAAGAAAATGTATATTTACTGCTACTTTCTGCACTAATTTTTTCTTGTTCTTCTTAAATTCCCACATTTGGTTATGCCATCACGTTGGATCCAGTCAACCAGTAGACATGCTTCTCCTTTCTTCCTCTTCATGCCGCTCAGCTCAGCATTGCGTCATATTCACCTGCCAGTTCTGTACATACAAATTATAAATTTACACATTTTTATGTCTAATCATTAATCAATGAATATCGCCTCTTAATTCATAAACACAATCCCGGCTTAATAATGAGTGCACGAGAGTTCTACCCTCGATTACCATTGTAGCCAAATGCACTATGTACTGTACGATTATTAAATCTGTATTTTTCTGTACAAGATTTAACAGCTGAAAATGTATGCAAATTATCAATCGAGTTGGCTAAGATGTAAAGTAGCTGGTCATTTTGTCAGTCATGGATAAGAGAAGACACATAATGTTACAATGTACAATGTACATTTTACTCTACAGGATCAGCTTATTTATCTTATATGGTAGAGGGTCAGATAGTTTTCAATGGAGTCAGTAGGTGTCAGGTAGTTTAAAGAAGTTCTACATTAGATAAGTCTGTGTAAAGATTTTATTTAACAGAGCTTGAGAATTTTACACTTAAAACAGTACATCTATTTCCCTTTCTTCGCTTTGATCTTCCTCATGTAGAACTCGAGCTCTTTGCCTTCAAGGATGTATCCGTCTGCCCTTCCGCACTGACCAGGTCGGGATGAGATGCAAGCTAGAATGAGAGAATCGACATTTAGCTGGTATGGGCAACACATTTTCATTCTGGTTTATTTAACCTTGGATTTGTTATTTATTTATTTTGGAATAAATATTGCTTCATACAAGAACGAGTGAAGCCCAATGAATGCGGCTAATACTTGCATTGCAACTTTGTATGAACATTTCATATGCCACCATGGCATTAACGCTACTACAAAAACATAACCCCACATGGCTACACACCAAGGAAACCAGTATGAAACATCTGATTGTGATTGGTATTCTTCAGCATTTTAATGTACAAAGATATTGTTTTCTTCCAACTGAACCTGCCACTTAAATTACAAAAGCAGTTTCGAGTTGACTTTGTTAGCCACAAACAACCAAGACTACTGAAAAAAAGGGGACATTTATTTACATCAAGAATATCACTCAGCGTAACTATGACAGGCATTCATCGGTCAAAGTTCCCAATCAAAACAACCGAAAACCGTTTTTATGACCTCGCTGTTTGTTTTGTCATCATTGTGATTTTATTTTTAGGGAATCCAGAGTTTGCAAGTTTATTGAGCAGAGCTCGTATTCATCTCCAACCCCATCTTCCCGACACCATGTACGTTTCTCACCAAGAACGCGGGATGATGCAAACTGTTCTTCCAACGCCTGTTCGACTTTAGCTGTTCGTTGGCGGTTCTTATATTTCTTCTCTATTTTCTTTGACCGCTTCTTGTTAAGCGCAGCCTCATCAGCTTCAGTCTGTAACATTCAAACAAGACGCTCGGCTGTAGTCCACAAAAGATTGTCAAATAGCCAGCACTTTGGTTGCCAAGGTAGCCAGCTGGAACTGTCAGATCAGAGATAGAACAATGTTAAATGTTTTTTTTAATCAGGTGTTCAGTTGACACGCAGTATTGCATCATTTCAGACAGGTAAAACTCGGCTACTCATAATTTTGTACACATGTGAACAGTAAAATGCGGGTGGACCGGCTTCCATTTGAAAAGCAAGCTGTTTCGACTGTCAAATCAGAGATAGAACAATGTTGAATGGGTTTTTTAATCAGGTGTTCAGTTGACACGCAGTATTACATCATTTCAGACAGGTCAAAATCAGCTGGTTTGAATATCAGCAAGAAACATAAAGTACAAAAATTAAAATATTGCATACAGTGATTATTTATTAAATTGTCCTTGTTTTATAACTGAATAGGACACACTAAAAAAACTACAACTATTTCCCCCCAAAAACAAGAAAAGCCAGCAAATTTGTGAGTAGATAGCTGGCAGTGATATGCAAATAAGAGGGTGTAGGTAACCCCATTAATTGTAAGAAACATGTTACCAACTAGTGGGGTCTTGAGTATGCACTAATTCCCCAATGTGCGCAGTTAAGCAAACATATCTGGCAAGGTCAGAGTGCTGTGGATTCTCATCATAGCATTCAGCTAGAACCAGAAGTTGTATCATCACTATTGCCAACGTGACAGAGAGCTTGGATTTTCAAAATTTTGTCTTAGGCTACACACAAGTAGCCTATAGATTAATCATCAGTATTGACTATTGAGCAACATCAGAGTGCTGTGGATTCTCAGCATGGCAATCAGGTAGAACCAGAAGTTTTATCATCACTGTTGTCAACGTGACAAAGAGCTTGGATTTTTAAATTTTTTATCATAAGGCTAGGCCTATGTAAACTATGGATTTACTTTTCAGAATAATAATTATATAATATTATCATTATTGAGCAACATCAGAGTGCTGTGGATTCTCAGCATGGCATTCAGGTAGAACCAGAAGTTTTATCATCACTGTTGCTGTTTTGGGCAAATTGACTTACAAAATAATGGTTGGTACAAACTACAAATGTCAACATAAGCTTCGGCCTAGTTACAGACGGGAGTAAAAACCAAAACCACAAAAAGGAATCTCCCACGCGTATAGACGACGACATTGAATCAGTTCACAGGTAGATAAAAGAGAATGTTCTCACCAGCTTGGCTCCCTTCTTGCGACCGAGGGGGAGGGCATAGTGGGACTCGTACCACTGACGGAACGGGGTCGCGTCAACAACTACGATGGCGTTCTTGACCAGCGTCTTCGTCCGGACCAGCTCGTTGTTGGAGGCATTGTAGACTACATCAATAATACGGGTCTTGCGGGCGGTACCTACGAAAAAACGTTTCACATTTGTGTCTATCTATCACCATTTGCCTGGGCTGGGCAACGGGTTACTGCAGCGGGCAAACAACATTCTAAACTAAGTTCTTGCTTGGCAACGTCAGATTCAAATTCTCAGCACTTTCTCTCAGAGTAGGTAAGGAAATGAATAAGTGTCATCATTTTATTGCCAGCTAAAAGCTCTTTGTAAAATGTGAAAAACACTCTACTTTCTCATGCTAGACATTGAGTAAACATTAACCGGTAGGCTGACCCCACATTTACACATTTTTTGTAACAAAAGTAATTTTTATTCTATTGACCATTATTTTTTTAAGTGGGCACGAATCCTTTGATTGTAGCCTATATTAAATTATAAGAAATGGGTCTGCTTGGAGTGCAAACTATGCACCCTCATGTAAGCCAAGGCAAACGTGTACTTGTCTTGGCAACTACTAATTTCCAAAACAAACTGCAGGCTACATAGGTTAACTTACATTCTGATCCCCACGAGAAATTCCCCTGGTCCAATCGGAGTGCACGGTACTTGGTGTTTCCTCCGCGTGTCCTCACGCTGTGAACACGACGTGAGCCGAGCTGGAAGAAAGTAACGAGCAATTTCAATAGGTTGTCAATTGTCATTCATTTATACATTGCTACATAAAAACCGACCAACAGGTTTCCTTTGATTGGCGTCAGTACGTTAGAGGTGAATAGACCTTCACAGAAGTTCAGGTAAATGCTATTTTCGTAGCAGTAGTCATCATGTACCAACCAGTTGCTTATTTTATTCATTCATAGGCCTACGCTAGGTAATTTTAAAACTATGCATCGTTATGTAGTACATTTCATTGGCATCAGTACGTTAGAGGTGAATTAACCTTCACAGAAGTTCAGGTAAATGCTATTTTCGTAGCAGTAGTCATCATATACCAACCAGTTGCTTATTTTATTCAAACATACGCTAGGTAATGTTAAAACTATGCATCATTATGTAGTACATTTCATTGGCATCAGTACGTTAGAGGTGAATTAACCTTCACAGAAGTTCAGGCGAATGCTATTTTCGTAGCAGTAGTCATCATATACCAACCAGTTGTTTATTTTATTCCTTCATATGCTATGTAATTTAAAAACTATGCATCGTTATGTAGTAGGCCTACTATTTCATTGGCATCAGTACGTTAGAGGTGAATTAACCTTCACAGAGATTCAGGCGAATGCTATTTTCGTAGCAGTAGTCATCATATACCAATGGAGTGAAAACCAAAGACGTGAATTGTCAAGAATGAGTTGCAATACCATTTCAATGCCAAACGTTATATGCTAGGCTTAGCTTAGGGCAACTAGGTAAATATTAAAAGTTTTACAATTTGTACCAGTAGCAAGTTGTCTACACTGCATCTGCAATAGGCCTACATGCCTAGGACACAGGGATAAACTATAGGCCTAGGCCTACCTTTGTATTTGCTGCTGGGCGACCTAACTCGAACTTCCTCTTCTTACGCAGAGGTTTCCTTTTGCCACCTGTGGCACGGCGCTTGTGCCAGTGGTCTCGGGATATACCTGAAATTAAGGATAGTAACTAAATAAAGTAAATGGGCCCAGTAAAGTAACAGAATAGGGCCTAGCCCTATCACATCAATTGCAATCTCCTTGCAAGGTGTTCCCTCCATGTGGCAAGACTAGGGCCTAGGCCTAAGAACACATTGAGCTAGGCCTATGCAGATGGCACATCTTTGTGGGCAGCACTAATCAAATGTAAAATATATTATTCATAGTCATAGGCCTAGCCTAGGCTTAGCTCAGGTAGGGGCGTATCAAGTTTGCAGCAAAGAAATCTCGACGTGTTAACATTGGACAGACAATTGGACGTGGCAACAACAAAAATCTACATGAAGAAATCTTTATGTAGCCTAGGGCCTAGGCCTATGGAATGCTGAGCAGCCTAGGCTAGGCCTAGGCCTAGGGCCTACCATTATTTTCATTTTACGGAGTGGATAATCGTACGGTCAGCCGTACAAATAATGTTGCACTATTCGTACGGTCAGGGCCGCCATCTTTAATTTCGCGAATTAAGCGCTAAACGGCGAGCGTCGGTATCACTGCGACAACAGCTGTGCAGCCTCGCCGCGTCGCGCCATTCGACGACTATACTTTCCAGAGAGGTAGGATCATGGCGTTGCAAGAAGGCGATCGTTTTAGCAATCCGAGTGAATTTTTTGAGTAATTAGCCAAATCCAAGGGTGTATTTTTAGTTTGAATGGTTGGGTTAAGTATTCAAATTAAAAATACACTCCTTGACCAAATGATGACAATTTCAATATTTGAGCCATCTATAGGCATTGGATTTGATCGGCATTTATAAAATACATCGTCTTGACATGTAAATCACGTTAAATATGGCAATATGGCGTACGTAAGTACATGAAAACACCCTAAAACCAGTTCGACTGTCAGTATGAATCCTTGGATAAATTCGTGGCTTTTAGTTCAAGACGTTCAAAAGGTTGAAGGTTTTTATTGATAGTGATATTTAACAAATACATGGTACAGCATGGATACCAGCCCCCAAAGAGCCTAAGCTCGCTATAAGGGGCTTTTACATTACAGGTTAGGGGGAGTGTTTACCTTGAACCACAATAGCAGCCGATCAGCTTGGGCATTGGGTTTGAAAACCCAATGGCTCGGGCTCACGTCCTTGAAGAAAAGATGGCCTCTAATTATTACGATGGTGACAGCTTAGAATATCCAACCTTCTTGACAATGATCACGTAGGCTACATCGTTTACATCAGTGACCTAATGAACATCTCTCTGTATACACTATTTTAATCATGACCGTACGAATAATCTGGTAGGCCCTACCATATTATTACGCCTGGCCGTACAGTTTTCAGTGACCGTACGATTAATTTTACACTATTGTTACGGCGCGCCTCCATCCAATCAAATCATTGACCGTACGAATAATTTTGCACTATTATTACGGCTGACCGTACGAATATCCACAGCCTTCATTTTAACTCAATCGGGCTTAGGCCAACTTCAAATGCCAACACGAGTAGGTATACCTAGGGCCTAGACTTTCCGGGCAAGAACTTGGAACACAGTAGGCCTACTACGAAGCAATAGGGCCTAATTAGTAGCCTAGCCTAGGCTTATACTATGAACACATGGTAAAAGTAGGCCTAGGCATCCTAGCGCAATCAGTACATGTATTTGACGGAAGACACGCGAATAACGTCAAGTCAAAGAGTCATAGGTTCCGTCTGAAAACCATTCGCGTCATTTGTTTGCTTTTCATAGACGATTATATTGCGTTATATTTGTGTTCGCCTAAATGGATCAGATTGTGAGGACCAAACTTCAATCACATAGGCCTTGCCTGGTCCTACGTGGGCAACTTGACGACACAATTTTCGGTTCAATAATTTGTTTGGATCTCTATGTTAAAAATAACTACCGAGCAGAATATGTTTAATTTGGAAATTGACTTAACATTACCGAGGAACGATGGTTATAACTAATTCATGGTTGCGCCGATGATATAAGATTTGTAAAAAGATGTTATTGTAAAACAACACTCACCCATTATCACTTTCTTGAAGGAACGGATGTACAACTAAATTGCATTGTGGGAATCGGAACTAGTACCCAGTTTAGACCACGGTTGAGTGTTCGCGGGCGCAAACTGGACATGGGCGGGATGTGGATGAAATTAAAAGAAAAACGTTTGTCAAAAACATCACAGTCATTACTTCTTCTAACCTCATTAATTGTTAGGCTTGTTTAATGTCTGTGACTTAGTAATTTTCAGCACAAAATAATTTTGGTTTCTCGTCAGACAAAACTTTTAATTTAAATTTGAATTCATCTTCTTTGGAAAATCAGTCCCGCCCCCTTTCATCACGGAGCGTGGTGCGAACTGCGAGCTGCGAATACACTTTCCCGTCCCCCACGGTTTTATGGATGATGTAAGTGGGACGCAAGAGTGTTAAAACCTCTGTAAAGTGCTGAGAACAGGTAATTATTGTCTTAGTTTACTGTAGTAGTACAAAATATATCTAAGGTATCTGCTAGACAGATGTTATAGCCTTATTGCTACCTAGAACTTGCGGAAATGTGCGCGTGGCCTAGGCTAGGCTTGGCCTAGGCCTAGGCTAATCTCGCAATCGCATGCGTTTCTTTGTTTACTAGGCCTAGCTAGGGCTAGCTACCTAGGCCGTAGTCATAGGTCTGGAAGAGAATGATGTTTGTTTGTTTGGTTCTTCCTATATTATCTCGTAATGTTTCGTGTGTGCAATAGACTGTAGAATATGCCTAAGCATAGGGCCTAGGCCTAGACTATCCCTTTCCTTTAGATGCCTGTTAGTTGACCTAGGTCTAGGGGCCTAGCCTAGGCCTAGGCCTAGCACTGCTACAACAAAAATAATTGTCTATACTACTAGGGTAACATTGTAGGCCTAGCTAACCTAGGCCTACGGTGACCCACCTGTAAATAGACTGGTAAAAACGTAGAACGTAGGCTTAAGCATGTGGGTACATCATTACCAGCATTATCTAGCACTTGTCTATGCCCATATGCCATTGCAACAAGGAAATTAGGGAGATGGTTTTCAAGTTGTATCTTTGGCATGAGTAAGCATAGATCTTGTCGAGAGAAGTGCTGGTAGGCTCAATATCTATTACTAATACCTATAAAAATAAGAAAACTTTCTTACTGAACGTAACTTTGACATGAGTTTCAAAGTACATGACGCACCAGTACACTCAAACATATACACTGCATACACAATTTTGCAAAAATGTATCTGTAACGTTTTCCATGTGAAAATCGTGAAATGATAGATGGCTGCTACTGCTAGGTTTTATACAGCATGAACTCACAGAAGACAATATCGCAAAATCCAGGTAAGATGTTCTTAATTGAAACTCGCTTCCCTAGCTCATATCGATAGTAGCCTATAGTCAGGTGGCAAAAAGCTTGGAAGAAGACTGATGGTACGTCCTTTCAGGCCTTTAAAAAGTGGCCATGTAAACGAATTGCCATTTTTTTTTTCTAGATAGGTCTAGATGCGAGTGGTTATGAACCCTTTTTTAACCAAGTCACTTTGTGTAGCCTACCTATAGGAAACTTAAAAAATCAACTACAATGCAATAGCACATAAAATCACTTAGAAATGTGTTTAACAACATTACATACAACATATAACATAGGCACAACATTACATTAACATACAGGACAATGAATTACTAACAGAAACCAGCTGTAAAATGTTTGTGTCTAAATGCCAATGTTTCTATTTCAGGATAAGCTGAGAGACAAAGTCCCATGAGAACGCTTACTTGGAACGAAACGTTTTGAATGATGTCCGCCCCTCACTGCAAGCCGGGGGACCCCAAGATCGGTGACTACGTGGACCGGGTGTCGGGGGTGTCCAGAGGAGACGAAGAGGGTAGGCCCGACCACACGTACGCAAAGTCCTCGATCTGGCGACCTCAGAACTACCTGGTGGAGCCTTGCCGCTACCTGTTCACCTCGCGTGGGGGTGGGGGGGGCAGTGACGACGCTGCCCCCCTCGACGTGGAGACGGCGGACGAGGAACCGGTCGTGCCCTTGCCTCGTCCGCGACCGGTCGCGTCGGTCCGGCACGAACCAGTCTCGACCGAGGACGAGACGGTCTGTTGGTCGGAACGCATCGCCAAGACGGGCTGGTCGCCGGTCCAGCTTCGCATCCTGCCCAGGGTCTTGCGCATCCTCGAGGAGGTGAGGCTACATCGCCTGACCTACGAGGGCCGATCCAACGAGCAGTTCCACGTGGAGGAGGCTCTGAGTCGGGGCTGCTCGAAGCTCGCGGGGGTGTTGGCGGGCGTGGGGTGGGACCGCGGGGTGACGCAGTGGCTACACGCGCTGCTCGTCAAACACCTGTCGCCCGCGGAGAGGGAAGACTACTTGACGCTGCTGGCGTCGGTCGGTAAGAGGACGGGCTCGCACGTGGACAGGATGACGGCCGTCCCCGCGCGCTCCAAGGAGCCGTCCTCGCCCGCGCCACCCCCCGCCGCTGCCCCCACGCTGGACGAGAGGGTGGCGCGCGCGCTGCTGGAGGAGAAGTTTGCCCGGCTGCCCCGCGACCCCGTGTTCCTCGTGGTGCCCAACTCGCTCGAGTGCACGCGCACCGAGCGCTTTGCCACGCACGTCGCGCAGCTGCGGCAGATGGCGTCGCGCGTGGAGGTGGTGAGCCACCCCGCCAGGCGCGCGGGGGCCGGCAAGGGGACGGTCCAGCAGGGGTTGGACCAGTACGTGGCCGAGACGCGGGCCAGACTGGCGGACCTGCGCTCGGAGTGTCAGGGTCGCCCCCTCGTGGCCGTGGGGTGGAGCCTGGGGGCGGCAGCCGTCTCCCTGCTGGCCCGACTCGAGCCGGTCCAGGCCGTGGTCTGTCTGGGCTACCCGCTGAGGACGGTGGACGACTCGGAGCAGCGAGGACGGTCCTGTCCCGAGCCCGCCTGTCCCGTGTTGTTTATCGTGGGGGCACGGTCGCTGCGGTCCAGTCCCGAGGAGATGGAGGAGCTCAGGTCGCGCATGCGCGTCCCCAACAGGCTGGTCGTGGTCGGGGGCAGCGACGACCGACTGATGATGGCGCGACGCGACCGGTCGGCCCTCAAGGTCACGCAGTCGATGGTGGACCGGGCGCTCGCCGTCGAGATCTACAACTTTGTGGGGGGGATGCTGACGCGGCCGCCCCCGCCGCCCCCCGCGCGTCGCGCCGCCCCCAGGCCCCCGCCCCCGGTGCCGGCCGCCACCTACCGGCGGAGGCTGGGGGACGGCGTGGCCACCGCCACCCCCGCCAAGACGCGCAAGGTTCGCGGCCAATCGAACGCCCCCGCGCCGAAACTCATCGTGGTGAGTTCGGCCAAGTACGTGTCGCTGATACCGCACCACAATTACGCCGCACAGATGCAGGGCTGCCAACGTGCGCCACCCAACTGATGCACACATTGGCTACCGATCCTAGGCTATATACTACTTACTGTACCTGCAAGCGTGTGTTCTCGTAGCTTTGCGAACGTGTTTTCCTTGGATCTGGATACGTACCATGCAAAGCGCTGTTCGTTGGGAGAAAGTATTTTAGTTGCCGCTAACACTGTTTTTAGTAACTGTACTGCACAATGGTATGCGTAGACCTACAGTATTAATAGCCAAAGACTCTCACGATTTGTGTATATATATTTTGTATGTTGTCTAATAACTACTTATTAATGAGCGTGAACACAAATAGAATATGTTTTGTAGACATGGAACAAAAAGAGAGTTAGCAATCATGGTAAGCTTAGGGCTGGCAAAGAGAGGTTAGCCTAATGATTTTGTCACTGCAACTGAGAATATATGCTATACAGATATATTTTTCATAAAATTGTTTCAAATGTTTACTTGTGGTACTAAAGACATAAGAAGTTATACTGTAATGGAGATGTCTTTCGACCTTTCTGTTTTTTGGTCATTCTGCCCAGATTCAGGTTGGCTTGTCATTTCACTCGGTCCTTGGGCTGGGTTGTTAATGCCTTTATCGGTCTCGCTGGCAACGAACCTTTGCATTAACCGATATCGCACGTCGATCGGTAGATGAATTCGAAAGCGGTGCGAAGCCAAACGTTGCCCAAGGTTCATAGATGAGCGCAAAAGCAAACGCGACCAAGGGCTTACCTGAACATTGGAGTTTGTTGGATGGTCGATTAACCATGCAGACACTCTTGCCAATGACTTTAAACAGCACGAGCATTGTTTTGTTTTGTAGAATGTTTTGTTTGGTTTGTTTGCCTTGCAGCAGCACTCGACAGTAGGCAGTAAGTTCTCGACACATTCAAGGGAGATGAATTTATGTTTAAAATTCGATACTAGCAGGTCTAGTATGCATGGTGTAAGAGTTATTAAATTTAAATTCCGACATGTAAACATGTTTGAGTATTCTAGTAAGGTACCTAGGGGTGTAAATTTATGAAATATTTCCTGGCAATAATTATGTGCACTCTAAAAACATCATATGTTTTAATTCTTAAAAATGTTTCACACAAAATGTAAACCTAGATGAAGGTTGACAGAATGATACTACTTTAAACTTGCTTTCTTTTGGGGACCAAATTGCTTCAGATTTGCACTTTTTTTATTTTGAGGAAAATCATTTGGTGCATTGCATACCTACCGACATTGTGTCGCTCATACGTGGCCTTACAACATGACTGTTGGCAATCAAATGTTGAATAGCATTATAACCATTCCAGTGTTTTAGCCTTACTACCAGGTACGAATTTATTATATTATCGTACTGACGTGGGTATACTCCTTCCTTACGTTTACATTTTGTTTGTATTCTATCTGTGGAAATGTTGCATCTTTAGCCCCTTCCACCTACTGTTACTTGTGCTGCCGTCATTGCATTTCTCTTAACATTCTATATTGGGCTTTTGCTTCCTGGTCAAGTGTCAACTATTGCATACATACCTCCAACTGGCACGATTCATGTGTGGCTGTAAGATATCTGCTGCGGACACTTGATACACGTTCATCACTTTCTCTAAACGTATCGTACATTCTTTTGGAATCATGATCTTTTTAGTTGCTCTTATGGAAAGCAAGATATCGTGGCAATTGAGAGGTAAAATGGTATCTTGTAGTATTAGTGCCAGGAAGCAAGAACCCGTGATTAATTTTTGAAGCTCTAGTACGCTAGTATTTGAAAACCAAAACTGTACGTTGGCATTTTTTAAATGTGGATTATGCATTGTAAATGTGTTAATATATAACAATTAATTTATATAAATGTATTGCTTGGAGGACAAGTGTGGTATTTTAATTATGTCTACTTAACCATTGGGCTGGGAACTACATTGAATAAAGAACCACTCAAAGGTTAAGTTTCTTTTGTGATCTCAATCCCAATTGTTCCATAAAATCAATGTTTTAGTACAATATACTAGTACTTATTTATTTATTGATGTTAATTATTACGTACATTATTACAATATAATTTGTCACATAGATCTGTATATTACCCTTGTACCCTTGGTCCCAGTACCAAGACCGGTCATGCCCATTTATGACCATCCCCCAATGATATCTTTGTCATTTTCACCACCACCCACCCTCGACTGATATTACTATAGGGACCAGATTATTACTCCTTTGCTCACCAGCAAATATGTTGCAAAATCTGAGAACCGTTACTTATAGGCATAGTGTGATTACTGGAACCTCCATCAACTGTCGTCTTGTAAAATAACTAACTAGCAAGTTTCCGATTCTCCACGATAGCATTATGGCCATGAACCACTTGCATAGAGTGTATAAAAACATACAAATGCGTATTACTTACTAATCCAGTCCCTAGTTGTGACAGTCCAACGTATATCTACGCTGGTTACATTTATCAAGAAGAAAAGTACACAGATTCATGTGGAGACTGTTTTACACAACTCTCTTCAACGTGTATTTGATCACTTCCCTTCTTAACGGGGTAGCTGACAATATTAAACCAGGCAAAATTAACGTTATTTTAACGATATCCTGAGAACGCTTCTAGATATTGAATAAGTGATTCTTATCAATCATTCGACTAAACGATGAATTTAAAAACTTTTGTAATTGTTACGATTGTCACTTCTTTAATCAATTAAAAAATGTATAATTCATTGATTACAGAGATTACAATCGTACCTAACATTTAAACTGTTTGAAACTTTTTAAATTGATCGTTCAGCTGACGCAAACCTCAAGATGTCGATAGAATACCGTTAATTTAGCGAGTTACTCTACCCTTGGATGTACCCTAACACGGCTAAGGGTGGCTGTGTTCAGTATATCCGAGAGTTGAGAGGGTCTATGATCTTGCCGGCCATCAGTGAGACGTGGGTCTCAGCATCCATCACGAAGTAGAGGAAGGGGTGAGTCGCCTCGAAGCGCTCCGTTTGACTGCGTGCGGCCATAGTCCCTGGAACACCATTGTTGTTATTATTATTGTTGTTATTATTATTATTATTATTAGTATTATTATTATTATTTGGTGTATAACGACATACTTAACAACTGGGTCATAAGACGTCTGGGGTTCTGTGGAGGAAAGGGTCAAGTGGAAATAAAGGGAAAGAAAGGGAAGAACGTGGGCTGCCTTTTTTTGTCTGGCTTCTGGGTGGCCCTACAAGAAGCATAGGCATACGCTTCCGCCGGCATAGGTCTTGGGATCACCAAAGCACGCAAACCTGCCCACCACGAGCAGACCCTGGGTAGGTTGGAGGAAAGGGACAAGTAGGAGGATTTGATTATTTGATGTTTAATTAACGACGTACTCGATAACTAGATGGTAAGACGACGGAAGAGATTGGAAGAAAGTGATAAGAGGGAACAAATAGATTTAAAAGTGTTAATAGATGGAAATGGAAAGTTGGAGGTACTAATTTCGTCGCCTCTTACGATTGGCAGAGCCACCTTGCAGTTGCACGAAATTGAAACCCGGGCTCCGACGGGAGGAAAGAGACAAGTAGTAATTTGAATCAGCGTGTTTGTGCTTGACACCCCCCCCCCCCCCCCCCCCCCCCGCCGTGCGTGATGCGAGGCCAATAACTCGGTACGTGTTTCGGGTGTGGACCGGATCGCACTTGTAAAGACACTTGTTGCAATTAGCTCTAATTGCGTCGCGAACTGTGACTTCTTCTTTGTAACTCTCTTCTGTAGTTGGAATCCTCGGAGACACGCGGGAAGACTTGTCATTATTTCCGTAACTTGCCGCATTGTTATTGAAAGTAGCGATACATTCTTTGTCTGAGATTGTATGAAACATGATTATGTACTTCAAAACCATTCTAGTGGCGTCTGATAAAAAAAACATTAAATCAAAGATGGTATCGGTAAATTATATAACAATTTTTGTTTTCCATCGTTAGTAAATTAAAATCATTGTCAATACTGTTTTTATGTATTATACGAGTACGAATTAAAAACACCAATATTAGATCAACAATGCGAACGATTGGCTTCTTTGCTCAGCCGTTCTTTTATGTGGCGAGCATGCTCGGTCGGATGTTCAGATTCATTTAAAGAACGCATCAAAACCCATTAACTTCGAGTTTTCCTGGAATTATTCACGGATCGACTCTTTTTCTCATATTATTACATATTTAAGAACAACAATTAAAAATGTAACCTTGTTATTACATTTGAGAACTAATTTTGATTTTGTTTTTAAATATATGGGCGACTCATGAGCCAAACATACTTAAATCACGTGAAATCTCATCTATGTAAATAACATTAATAATTCTATTCGCGAGTTTCCAGTACGAGTGCGAATGTTTAATTTATTCTAATTTATTCTGCAACGTAAGTAGAAGTGATAAGCTTGATAACCCGATGACTGACAACTATGTTAATGTTTTCTTCTCATCCAATTAACTCATATGAAGTCTCATCATTTTACTTTTAAATAAATTTAAATAATTAGTTTTTTTAAAAGTCGTTAGAACGAACGAAATGTTTTAGCATTGAGTAAAGATAAACAAGCAGTTATCAAAGTTGCTGTTTAGTAATGGAATATCTCCCTGTATCCAGGTCTCCAGGACATAATTCTTTAAGCGAAATGTCTTAGTTTTTAGATTAGTATTTCATGTAATCCATATACCATTACAATTTGTATTGGTTACATGTTTTAAAATGGCCATATAATTTTTTTTATACTTAGTTTTTGTTATTGTACTCATTTTACGTAGTATTGACAAACACATGTGTAATATGTGTTCTTTGTGCTTGTTTCTGTGTTTCAATTGTTATGTTTATTATTTCACGCCAAATGGCAGAATACGCTGTATGTGAAATATTGAATAAATAAATAAATTATTGCATGAGTATGATTGAGGAAAGGTGCAAGTAGAAGGACGAATAGTAGGAGTTAGGGAAAGGGAGGATAGGGAAAGGGAGGATAGGGGATGGAGAAGAAGACGATGCCAGTTGTCACTCTACCACGTCGCACTGTAGAGTTAGTTGTTGTGGCCTTACTGTTACCGTCTATTAAAGTATTTACTGTTCCAACCTAGGCTAGCCTCGTCCACATAATTGAATGTAATACCCCGGCAATTATTCGCTACAAACAACCTACAAGGGTGCAGCAGGCAGGCAGGCGCACG
Source organism: Isoperla grammatica (assembly GCA_945910005.1). Classification (NCBI taxonomy): domain Eukaryota; kingdom Metazoa; phylum Arthropoda; class Insecta; order Plecoptera; family Perlodidae; genus Isoperla; species Isoperla grammatica. The sequence continues at coordinate 2,734,765 of OX246748.1, forward strand.
CTTGACAATTATCTTATCAAAGCACTTTTCATTAAAAAAAAAAAAAAATACAAGCAAAGATTATTTCTTTGTATTGTGTCACTTTTAATAATTGCTCTTTGTTCCGACCTTGAGGGATAAGATGGACCATTTCGTGTCCTTGGAATTTAAACAAGTGTAATTAAAGGCAGGAAAGCTCATGCGCGCATGAAATAATACATCACGGTTGCCGGGTTTTGGTTGCAATCTCGTTGTGAGTGACGGTACCGACGTATGCAGGCGTATTGCAATGAGCACTCGATGTCACGTCGAGGTGCATTCAAGCCTGGAGTCGAGGGTAATTGTGCATAGGTAGACCTTGGCCGAATATCGGTGCGTTCAAACATTTCGGGAAAACCGTAAACCACCATTTTTAAACTATCCACTGTTGATTTGTTGATATTTGAATTTGTTACACCATTTTTGTATTTTTCGTTATTGGTGTTTAACGACGTAAGCGACAACTAGGTATGTGAGGTCGATGGGTGATTGGAGGAAGGGAACAAGTCGGAGGATGAGTGGGACAAAGTTTGAAGGAGTTAGGGGGAGGAAAGGGAGAGATGAGGACCCCGATCATACCGTCGCTTTAACGATTGCAGAGTCACTCTGGGCCAAATTCTACCCCGGGCCTAGACGAGGAATGCGCGGTTGTAAAAACATGTTTAGTTTTGAACATTGTATGTCCTATTTTAAGGTTCCCACTGTATAAGTCTATTTTATGAAACGAAAAGACCGGGATGAACAGCCTTAATAACGATATCTTGGATTATACAAGTGGTAGAAGCTCGACTGTTTCACTTGTTCCAGTGAGTTGAGAGACAGATTAAGTGGAGATAATGTGTTATCAAGTTCATTGTTACGAGTATTACATGGTAGAAGATTCCTGTGCACAGTTACATGCAGAACATAGCCCTGTATGACATATACACACACAATACCCAGGATGACAACTATTCACAGCTAAGTCGCACGGACTAAATGTAATATATGTGTGGGGCTTTGAACTCGGATCTCTTGCATGAGATGTCACAGGAACTGACAGACTGGTATAGTCGACAATAATACGACTGTGGCCAGTTAATGTTAGGGGTAGCCATCTTACCTTACCACCTTCAGACACTCAAAGTTATCGTACTATGTATAGTCTTATATCGAACTCAGATCTTTATGAAGCCCCTTCATGCACGCTGTTTCAACATTGATCATTTGGTGTTTAACGACGTACTCGACAACTAGATCACGTGACGACGTCGGGGGGTGATCGGAGGCCAAGGAGAAGTAGGGGGATTAAAATTAAATTGAGAGTTTAGGGAAGGGAAAGGGAAAATTGGAGGATCTCATTCACCCCGAGGCCAAATTGACCCCGCGGGTCCAGAAGGGGGTTGTTGTTGTTGTTGTTGTTGTTGTTGTTGTTGTTGTTGTAATCAAGGGCTAGTGCAGTAAGGCTCCGGCCCACCGTACGCGTGGGCGCGCACCCCACCCACTAATGCAACATTGAGTTGCATTTAATCGCCCACTAACGAGCCGCGTCCACTGAAGCGTGGGGGGGGGGGGGGGGGGGGGGCGGCGCCTGCACTTGTCATGTTTACATCAGGCAGTGCAGCATTGCTATACGCTGCAAGGAGCTATTCTATTGGGCAATGTTATTTGGTCAAGGCGACACGCGGGTTTTTCCTGGACAAGACTCATTTCTCAAGGATGACATAAAGTAGCTATAAAACGAAGAAGAGACCTGAAAAACACCAATAATTGCTAAATAATGGTTGAAATATAGGTGTTGGTAAATTGGAAAATTAAGTAGTTTTAAAATTTAATACATTCATGCTAGAAATAAGAAAAGGAAATTTCAATTGAAACGTTAAAATTAGATAAACACAATGCCGAACTCCTGGGTCTGGTAATACAAGTAAATTGTGCCTCTATTTAATTTACAAACTCTCATAATTTACGAAAATCGATCTTGTAGAAGAATATATGGTTGATGGATGCTGACGAAGGCATGACTTATCTCGGCAAGACTTATCACGGCAAGACTTATCTCGGCAAGACTTATCTCGGTGAGACTTATCTCGGTAAGATAAGCTTTGCGAGGTCGACGTCTCGATAGCTCTCGTTGCTGCACATGCAGAGTGGAGTCACGCAACCTCGTGCGTGCAGACCGCCCGAGGAAGGGTACCGAAGTACCGTAACGTCTCGATAGCCCTCCTTGCTGCACATGCAAAGTGGGGTCACGCAACCTCGTGCGTGCAGACCGCCCGAGGAAGGGTACCGAAGTACCGTAACGTCTCGATAGCTCTCGTTGCTGCACATGCAGAGCGGGGTCACGCAACCTCGTGCGTGCAGACCGCCCGAGGAAGGGTATCGAAGTACCGTCACGTCTCGATAGCTCTCGTTGCTGCACATGCAGAGTGGGGTCACGCGACCTCGTGCGTGCAGACCGCCCGAGGAAGGGTACCGAAGTACCGTAACGTCTCGATAGCCCTCCTTGCTGCACATGCAAAGTGGGGTCACGCAACCTCGTGCGTGCAGACCGCCCGAGGAAGGGTACCGAAGTACCGTAACGTCTCGATAGCTCTCGTTGCTGCACATGCAGAGTGGGGTCACGCGACCTCGTGCGTGCAGACCGCCCGAGGAAGGGTACCGAAGTACCGTAACGTCTCGATAGCTCTCGTTGCTGCACATGCAGAGTGGGGTCACGCAACCTCGTGCGTGCAGACCGCCCGAGGAAGGGTACCGAAGTACCGTAACGTTTCGGCAGCCGCGCGCTTCCGCAGGCCCCTGCTCTACGCGCGCCCATGTGTGTGTGTGTGTGTGTAATTATTTAGACTACAATGTTGCATAACCAGTTTGAAGATGTTCTCATAATCGCCTGGCTAGAGTTCCTTGTCTGTTTCCTGATGTAGCTGATCGCTGGGCCGCACTGGTCCATTGGTAGAACACTGTTCCTGCGTTCTGGGTTCGAGCCCCGGCTGGGTACGGGTGTCATTTAGTGGCCTGGTCCATTGGTAAAACACGGTTCCTGCGTTCTGGGTTCGAGTCCCGGCTGGGTACGGGTGTCATTTAGTAGTCTGGTCCATTGGTAGAACACGGTTCCTGCGTTCTGGGTTCAAGCCCCGGCTGGGTACGGGTGTCATTTAGTGGCCTGGTCCATTGGTAGAACACGGTTCCTGCGTTCTGGGTTCAAGCCCCGGCTGGGTACGGGTGTCATTTAGTGGTCTGGTCCATTGGTAGAACACGGTTCCTGCGTTCTGGGTTCAAGCCCCGGCTGGGTACGGGTGTCATTTAGTGGCCTGGTCCATTGGTAGAACACGGTTCCTGCGTTCTGGGTTCAAGCCCCGGCTGGGTACGGGTGTCATTTAGTGGCCTGGTCCATTGGTAGAACACGGTTCCTGCGTTCTGGGTTCAAGCCCCGGCTGGGTACGGGTGTCATTTAGTGGCCTGGTCCATTGGTAGAACACGGTTCCTGAGTTCTGGGCTCGAGCCCCGGCTGAGTACGGGTGTCATTTAGTGGCCTGATCCATTGGTAGAACACGGTTCCTGCGTTCTGGGTTCGAGTCCCGGCTTGGGCAGGGTCTTGAAGCTGCCATGAACCATCAGGCGTTGTAAAACATCGTTCCTCCACTCTTGAGTTCGTACAGCGGCTTGAGCATGAATGTCTTGTGCAATCATCTTCTCAATTACCATTGTTGCATCGTGCAAAATTTATTTTCTTTGGATAAATTTATTACTTTTTATTAAGTGTTTAACGACGTACTCGACAACTAGGTCATATGACGTCGGGTTTGGTTAGATGAAAGGCAGAAGTAGGAGGATGCGTAAGAGAACTATATTCAAAGGAGTTAAAGGAAGGATAGAGAAAGGGGAATCTCATTTTCTCGCTTTCTACGATGTGGAGAGGTATATACCCCATACCCTGGGCCAAGTTCTGCCCCTGGTCTCAAGCCGGGGATTACCTTGTTGCCCAGGTAAAATTCTACCCCTGGCCCTTTAACAAAATCGTCTGCACTAATTCATTCAGATTTACGAGTTGAGATGCTTAGCGGCGTAACGACAACCCAAGGCCATTTCCCAAATAAAAACACTAAATTGTTGTTGTTTTAAGTGCAATACATTACAATAGATAGATCATTCCTGAGAGTCGGTTTGTTTGTTTATGCAAGAACATTCCGTGAACTGGTTCGCTGTTTGTTAGTCGGTGTAATTGTGTGAAACGTGGAAAACAATAGCGAAGTAGATTCATTGAAGATCGTCCGATGCTGTTGTGAGTTGTGAGTCACTCTTGGTGGACAAGAGAAGAGAAGAGTGATTCGGGCCTTGGAACTCTGTTGCACTCTTGACTAATAGAGTGATAATCGTTTCCGTTTCACTTAAATAAATGCACCACTCTTCGTCGTAATTGTGCAAGAACAAGTGACAAATTAATCACTTTCTTTTAATTGTACGGATATGTCGTTCTTCTTTGGACACAATGTACATTTACATTTTCAAGGTATTCATTCACTTCTCAAATATCATCTTATTGAAATTCTTTGGAATTTACAGTTATTGGATAGAAGTTTGTACATTTTGAAGTAAGTTTTTCTAAATTGCTAAATCTTATCATAACTAACTAGGTAAATATTTTTTAAAACAGGTAAATTAAACTACGGTATATTCTTTAAAACACTTAAATTAAAGTAAATTTTGTGACTCGATGTTGACAATATTTTTAATCAAAACGAACGACTACGAAACGAAACATTCGAATCTATTTGGTGTTGTGTTGCCTCCATGTATAATGTGTAACTACATACACAGATAGTTATAAGACATCGTATTATTATTAATTGTCTTTTCTTGTCATCACAAAAAAAAAGTTTTGATAAGAAACGGCGTCGACGCTAGCAAACATTGTGCTAAAACACTTAAAATCCTAAGATCTAGATAACGTCAAGGCACAGGCTAGGAGGCTGCAGGATGCAACGGTAGATGGGCCCAGTGCCCAATCGACCGCGACTTTATGCAAACACAACTCTTGTATTGGAGTCAATTATTTTGAATCAGAAACTAGTGAGGCAATCGCTATGATGGACAGGAATGCTCGCCCGAAGCTGCTGGGCTTTTAAAACATATCGAGATCTTTGCTTCAGCACATCACGTTCTTCCTCGTATCACGTGCGCGGAATATAATTATACGTGATGCCGAGCCGATCACGTAGGTTTGACTCGTGTATACGTGATGGCTGTATTGTTTTATTGGAGGGTTCTTGATGTATCTTCTTAGATCACTCGACATACTATGACTGAGTTTTGGCATGTTTGGAAGGAATATTTTATTATTATTTCGACGACTAGATCATATGACGTCAGGGAAGGATTGCAGGAAAGATGCAAGTAGGGGAAAAACAGAATTAAAGGGGTTAATGGGCGTAAAAAATAGTTTGGAGGACCTAATTTCGTCTCCTCTTACAATGTTTAATTCTACGTGTCTATTGATTTTGTGATGATGTTTGTATGTATAATTCTATGTGTCTATTTATTTTGTGATGATGTTTGTATGTTTTTTTATTATATCCTATGTATTTCTGGTTGTATAAACTGTGCTGGGATAGTTAAATAATAATAGATAATAATAATAATAATAAATAGATATATTGGACTAATTTCTAATTCCCCCCCCCCCCCCCCCCCACATGAGCTAATTTCTACCCCGAGCCCAGACGGGGCCGCGAGACTAATTCAGAAGGTCACCGGTTCGATTCCGGACACTGTCATTCTGACTGATTGTTTTCCTCAATCATCAGGCACAGTCTGAGGTTGAGTCCTATTATAACAGCCCTTGAACCAACTGTTAACTGTCAGCGCCTGCCCAATCCACGGCCACACAACTACTGCAGCACTGACTCATCATCAAGGCTATACAGCACGTGGAAGTGACTGCTCTGTAATTCTACGTCCGTAATTCGGAACCGTTAGGAAAATTACTCTCATCAGTTGAGTGATATATAATTTAACAAACAATACTTATTTTTTAATTTGACAGTAGGAAGAATTTCATAGAAGAACCAGGTTGTAAACAAACGTAAGACAGGGGGGCCATGAGACTAAAATAAAAGGTGAATAGAATTTGAAACTGTTGAAACCATTAATTTTTTAATATTTCTATTATTTTTGTCAAGCGAGTATTATTGTTCTTGTCAATATATTGATTATAAACCAATTTAATTGCATTTACATCTCGCTTAGATTACATCTCTGTATCCTCTATGTGAGGTATCTTCTCTCTACTTACTTGGCTGTATGTGGGGCCTACTTGCCTGTATAATACTGTATGTGGGGTCTTCTTGTATGTATATTGTATACTTTATGTAATGTAAGGTAACTTACTCGTCTGTATGTTGGGTATACTTATCTGTATACTGTATGTGGGGCCTACTTGCCTGTATAATACTGTATGTGGGGTCTTCTTGTATGTATATTGTATACTTTATGTAATGTAAGGTAACTTACTCGTCTGTATGTTGGGTATACTTATCTGTATACTGTATGTGGGGCCTACTTGTATGTATATTGTATATTGTATGGGAGGTAACTTACTGGTCTGTATGTCCACGATCTCCACGTAGTTGCGGATCACGACGGTGATGGACTGCTCGATATTACGGACGTACAACTCGGGGTCGCTCGACATTCCGGACAGATCGGATCTCCTCGGGTCAAACACGTCCCAGATGCCGAGCTGTTGTACACAACACACACGAGAAGCTAGGGTCAGTTACTTTCATTACATACTACATAACAACAGAAACACCGCTAACATCATTTGAGTATTTGTTGTTAACGACTTACTCGACAGCCAGGTCGTGTAACTTCGGGGTTGATTGGAGAAAAAGGAACAAGTAGGATGTTGATTAGGATTAATATTCAAAGGAGGAGGAGGAGGGACAGGGAGGGAGTCATTTTCTCATCACTTACGATGGGCAGAGGTATAGCCTTGTCTAAATTCTACCCCAGGTCCAGACGGGGATTCTACAAACAAACAAAAAACAAATATTGGGACTGCTTCGTATGGAGAGTTGAATGCATGGGTGTGATCCATCGACGGTATCAAAAAGGGAAAACAAACAGGTTGGTTATAGAAACATTTGTTACTGGAGGATATTAGATTCTTATTTGTTGTTTAATGACGTACTCGACTACTGGTCATATGACGTCGGGGTATGACAGGAGGAAATTCACAAGGAACAAGTATGACGCAACGGGGAGGAAAAGGACTTTCTCTGAGGTGCGATAGCGTTTGAAGGGTAGACAAGTGGTTTACCTATTGCAGCGTGGAGGTGCGATTACGTTTGAAGGGGTAGACAAGTGGTGTACCTGTTGCAGCGTGGAGGTGCGATGGCGTTTGAAGGGTAGACAAGTGGTTTACCTGTTGCAGCGCAGAGGTGCGATGGCGTTTGAAGGGTAGACAAGTGGTTTACCTGTTGCAGCGTGGAGGTGCGATGGCGTTTGAAGGGTAGACAAGTGGTTTACCTGTTGCAGCGTGGAGGTGCGATGACGTTTGAAGGGTAGACAAGTGGTTTACCTGCTGCAGCGTGGAGGTGCGATGACGTTTGAAGGGTAGACAAGTGGTTTACCTGTTGCAGCGTGGAGGTGCGATGGCGTTTGAAGGGTAGACAAGTGGTTTACCTGCTGCAGCGTGGAGGTGCGATGGCGTTTGAAGGGTAGACAAGTGGTTTACCTGTTGCAGCGTGGAGGTGCGATGGCGTTTGAAGGGTAGACAAGTGGTTTACCTGTTGTAGCGTGGAGGTGCGATGGCGTTTGAAGGGTAGACAAGTGGTTTACCTGCTGCAGCGTGGAGGTGCGATGGCGTTTGAAGGGTAGACAAGTGGTTTACCTGCTGCAGCGTGGAGGTGCGATGGCGTTTGAAGGGTAGACAAGTGGTTTACCTGTTGCAGCGTGGAGGTGCGATGGCGTTTGAAGGGTAGACAAGTGGTTTACCTGCTGCAGCGTGGAGGTGCGATGGCGTTTGAAGGGTAGACAAGTGGTTTACCTGTTGTAGCGTGGAGGTGCGATGGCGTTTGAAGGGTAGACAAGTGGTTTACCTGTTGCAGCGTGGAGGTGCGATGGCGTTTGAAGGGTAGACAAGTGGTTTACCTGTTGTAGCGTGGAGGTGCGATGGCGTTTGAAGGGTAGACAAGTGGTTTACCTGCTGCAGCGTGGAGGTGCGATGGCGTTTGAAGGGTAGACAAGTGGTTTACCTGCTGCAGCGTGGAGGTGCGATGGCGTTTGAAGGGTAGACAAGTGGTTTACCTGTTGTAGCGTGGAGGTGCGATGGCGTTTGAAGGGCAGACAAGTGGTTTATCTGCTGCAGCGTGGAGGTGTGATGACGTTGGAAGGGTAGACAAGTGGTTTACCTGTTGCAGCGTGGAGGTGCGATGGCGTTTGAAGGGTAGACAAGTGGTTTACCTGCTGCAGCGTGGAGGTGCGATGGCGTTTGAAGGGTAGACAAGTGGTTTACCTGTTGTAGCGTGGAGGTGCGATGGCGTTTGAAGGGTAGACAAGTGGTTTACCTGCTGCAGCGTGGAGGTGCGATGGCGTTTGAAGGGTAGACAAGTGGTTTACCTGTTGCAGCGTGGAGGTGCGATGGCGTTTGAAGGGGGATTCCCCTGACAGGTAGACAAGTGGTTTACCTGTCGCAGCGTGGAGGTGCGATGGCGTTTGAAGGGTAGACAAGTAGTTTACCTGTTGCAGCGTGGAGGTGCGATGGCGTTTGAAGGGTAGACAAGTAGTTTACCTGCTGCAGCGTGGAGGTGCGATGGCGTTTGAAGGGTAGACAAGTAGTTTACCTGTTGCAGCGTGGAGGTGCGATGGCGTTTGAAGGGTAGACAAGTGGTTTACCTGTTGCAGCGTGGAGGTGCGATGGCGTTTGAAGGGTAGACAAGTGGTTTACCTGTTGCAGCGTGGAGGTGCGATGGCGTTTGAAGGGTAGACAAGTGGTTTACCTGTTGCAGCGTGGAGGTGAGGATGACGAAGCCCTCCACCATGAAGCTGGGTATGACGGCGTTGACGCGGGTCGGCTTCAAAGACTCGTACACCTCTCTGAGAGGACACGAGCTCAGGTCGTAGATCAGTTGTTTGAGGCCCCGTCGCTCCACCGGGAGAATGATGAGCAGCTTATAGCGCTCGTCCTGTGTGGGGACAATCGAATAGTAATTACATATCGATATAAAGCGCCCACAAATCGATATAGAATCGATTTACAAAAACTTTTATCGATATCGATTCATCCACGAAAAAATCTGATATTGGATGTATATTTTCCCAATTTGTAACTATTTTTCTATTTTTATCTAGTGTTTAACGACGTACTCCACGTCTGGTTCATAAGACGTTGGGGGAGGGGGGGTTGATTGGAGGAAAGGGGCAAGTAGGAGGATGAGTAGAAGTAATATTAAAGGAGGGAGTAAAGCGGAGAAAAGAGATTGGCTCTTACGACTGGCAGAGGTATACCGTGGGCCCAATTCTACCCCTGGCCCAGACGGGGTGGCGAGTGATGGACACGGCCGTGACGTAACAGACAATGTCAAGTGCACCTGTAGAGCCTCAAGGCCGCCCTCGTCCCGCCTCGGCTGCCGCACGTCAGATCGTGCCGGTGATATCAGAGCAGTTGTTATAACACACTACGCACGAATATCGTACGCGTTCTCACAGGTTTGCACTCAGATCGTGACTTACGTAACACTACTAAACAATATTGCCGGTGTACGCACTGCTTTGCAACTGTTTCCCTCGTAATGTCTTTAAATTAGTGCTGAGAACCAAATAATTTCGTGGTATGCTTTCATTGGAATTTTCATAGATTGTAATTCATTTAAATTTTGATGGCAAAACACCAATGAGTAAAACTATCCGTGCAAATTACAATTTCGGTACAATTGCAGTGTGATATAGACGGGGAGATTGGTTCGTTATTTACATTACAAATGGGGTGAGATTGGGGAATTCATTTTTCTGTGACTTCTTCACCCATCGAGTTTTTTTTTTATCACCACAAGATTTTTAACAAAATGTTCTTGTTGATATATTTTAAGTAGCCTATTCAGTTCTTGATTCCGATTTTTGTTTACATTTTTACATGTCCTGACAGATTTTCCACTTATTTCTAGTTTTTGTGATTTCAAAAATGTTAATTGTAATTGATTTGTAAGTTTTTTTTACACTTTGTCACTAGTTCTCTGAACTCTACTCTGGCTCTTTCAAGTAGCCCCTCGGCTACCTTCACTAATGTGTGTATACTCACGTCTAAGGGAAACTCAAGCGCTAGCGAGTGCAGCCGGGGGATGAAAGCGAACGGGAACGTTGCCGTGTAGCTCATAACGGGAACCAGCTCGTCGGTGGTCCCGTCAATCAGGAACGGGAACCTCGGCAACTGTGTGAACATAGCGTCGGCTCGTGACACGTGACTGCCGTACATTCCGTTCTGTAGCTGGAGGCTGATGTCGGGGTACTCGAGCCCGGCGGGGTCTGGGGATAGAAGCAACACGTCACAGTCATGGACACACTTCCCACCTGTCTAAGGACGGCCCTCCAAGACTCACATCTAGATCAACTCGCGTCTTGAAGCTCCAGAGGTGTGTTCAACACTTTTAAACGTTTTCTTTAGTGTAATCGGGCCGCTGTCGAGATCTATGCTGTTGTCAGTTGGCAGCTTTCTACTACGATAATTATTTTTGGGTGACGAGTGAACCTAACATACCTTACAAAATTTAAAATGTATTGGATTTAAAAAATGTTAAATTAATATTAAATGACCACTCTTGAAAGTAAACAAATTAAATTACGAAATCTAAAGTGTGTGTAGAGGCTTTGACCCAACTTCAACGTTCGACTCACCTCTAATCGCGCGTCTCCTTCTGTCCAGAGGTTCTCCGTCGCTCTTATTGGCCGACGACGCCGCGTCAACAAGTGTCTCCACTTTGATCGCCGCCGACGTCATCGCATCTTCCTTGACTTCCTCTTCTACCTCTGTACTCGTCGCCATTGTGGAGCTGTCCTCCACCTCTTCGGTCGTCACTTCCGCTTCCGTCGTCGTCGTCGATGTGTCGTCGTCTTCGGTCGTTACTTCGCCGTCTTCCTCCACTTGTTCAGTGGTTTGCACCGTGATGATGTCTTCTGTGGTGATCTCTGTAGGATCGTCGGCTCTGCTCTCTACATTGTCATCGGCGACTACTTCCGTAGCATTGAGACCTTTTAATACCGGCCTCAACTTGTCGTTCTTACGTTTCATCTTCTCATCTTCGTCTTCAGTCTTTGGAACTACCGTTGTTTTAACGACATCTGGAGTTGCTTCCGTATTCTTTGCAGTCGTCGATTCTGGTTTATCCGATACTTTCGTAGACGATTCTGTCACCGTGACAGTTGAAGAATTCACAGTCGTAGATTTTGGTTTATCCGATACTTTCGTAGACGATTCTGTCACCGTGACAGTTGAAGAATTCACAGTCGTAGATTTTGGTTTATCCGATACTTTCGTAGACGATTCTGTCACCGTGACAGTTGAAGAATTCACAGTCGTAGATTTTGGTTTATCCGATACTTTCGTAGACGATTCTGTCACCGTGACAGTTGAAGAATTCACAGTCGTAGATTTTGGTTTATCCGATACTTTCGTAGACGATTCTGTCACCGTGACAGTTGAAGAATTCACAGTCGTAGATTTTGGTTTATCCGATACTTTCGTAGACGATTCTGTCACCGTGACTGTTGAAGAATTCATGGTCGTAGGAACCTCCCCTGTCGTGGTTTCTAATTCAGCCTCGACAGTTGTCATCTCGCGCGATTCTACCGTCGAGTTGTTCTCGTCGAGTGTCGTTTCCGGAATATCTGTCGCTGAGTTGGTCGAAGTTGTTTGGAAGTCGTCAGATTTCTTACTCGTCGTCATCTCGGTTACTGTCTTCATTTCTTCACTGGTCGTTTCTGTCAGTGGTGTTGTCGTTAACGTTGCTGCTGAGGTGTTTGTTGTGGTTGTTGTCAATTCTTCTGGGAATTCCGTTGGTTCTTGTGGTGTCGTAACGGGTAAATCTTCAGACATTGCTTCAGTTGGAGTTTGAGTGGATTCTTCAGAAAGTCCTGAGAGCTCTACCATGTTTGTTGTAGTTTCACTCGTCGTATTTGTCATAACTTCTTGTGTTGTTTTGTCTGATGACGTAGCCACTTGTTCTGTGCTGTCCTCCATGGAAGGAGTGGTCATTTTAGGAGCACTTGTTGCATCGCTGGAAATTTCCGATGTGAGTATCGTGGATTCTGCCCCGTCTGGAGTTACCGAAGGTTTTCCACCTGTTGACATATCCTTGTCTTCTATGCTTTCTGTCGGCGTTGCAGTTGTGTCCGGCAAACTTTCGATCGTTGTCGTTTTGGATTCGGTCGATGTTGTGACGGGAAGTTTTGTCGTTGGAACAACTTTTGTCGTTCCCGCAGAGCTCCCTGCAATTGTTGTAATTTCTGGAATTCCCGTTGTGATTTTCGTAATCGTTTCCGGATCTCTTTGGGGATTTTCTGTCACTTCTGTAACGTCATTGGAATTATTAACAGGAATTTCAGAGGAACTTGTGTTCATAGAAACTGGATTCTCCGTCGTTGTCACCTCGCTTTCCATTAAATTATCCATCATTTCGGTCACACGAGTTGACATTTTCGCATCTTCGGTCGTGTTTTGGGAGGTCACCGATGTAGTTTCAACCATATCAGTTGACATTTCCTTCATTTTTTCATTAGGAGACGATGTCGTACCAATTCCGTCTGTCGTCATTCCAGAAATTTCGGTCGAATCCGACGTTTCTGTCGTACCGTCGGTCGTCATGTCCGACGTTTCGGTCGTGCTGTCTGTAGAGTTGGCCGTGGTGCTGCCGAGCATCTCATCATCTTTGTTGTTGTTGTTGCTGGGTCTTGTCGGCTTGGGTTTCATCGGGTTGCCGAGGCTGACGTCATACCCGTAGAACCGCAGCACTCGTTGGTACTCGGGTAGCAGTGACGTGTTTGTCTTGCTTAGGGTGATGCCGCTCAGGTAACCCTCGTGGCTGAAGTACGTCTGTGAACATTCACACGTGAGGGTGACAACACAAGAAACTAGAACCATAATCTACGAGCTAGCTTTTGATGCGAGTTTTAGCTTGCATTTTGAGCGGGATTTCAGTGATTTTATTTACTATTAGGTGTTTAACGACGTATTTGACAACTAGGTCATGGGACGTCGGGGGTGATTGGAGGAAAACATACTCAAAGTACTTAAGGGGAGGAATAAAGGAAGGGTAGATCACCCTGGGCCAATTCTACCCCGGGCCTAGAAGGGAGTATACACAGGGAAATACTCGGCAGAAGGACTAGCCAAAGTTTATCAACAAAATGAGATATTGTAAAGATAGAAGGGTTCCCAAGGGAAGTACCCTTGTGTTGTGACGTCAGTTGACTCACCCGAAGATGTCTGTGGATGTCCCTGAAGCCGATGCGTGTGACGTCACGCTGCCACGGAAACCGCAGTGCATTGTGGATCTGCCGGGCGGATTCCCCCCTCGACCCCTCGTACAGGAGAACCAACACCGAGGCGACGCCGTACGGCGAGAAGGCGAAGTTGCTGCGCGATGACACGTGGTCCTGGGGGCAAGGTCACGTGGCAAGGTCAAGCTCTGCTTGTCGTACGAGGCAACGTGCGTTGAGTACATCGTCCAACAGTGAATAGAAGGCCCGCGTAACACTCTTTGATTTATTGATTACTTGTATTTAACGACGTACTCGATAGCTAGGTCATATGACGTCGGTAAATGATTGGAGGACAGGGATAAGTGGGAGGACGACTTATTGTTAAGTATTAAGGGTAGGGAAAGTAAAATGTGAGAACCTAATTTCGTCGCTGGGTCAAATTCTACCCTGGAAGCGATGCACTATGAACCAAACATTGAAATACAAAGTTGTGTTCACGTTTCTTGGAAATTTACAACAAAGGATTTAAAAAACTGGAATAATAATTTTGTAAGTGTCGTATCTTTGAGTTCGGGCGCATAATTCATGTGTGCATCTTGTTCGCTTTCTTCCTGTGGGCATTATCAGCGTCATCGCAGTCCAGAGAGATTTGTGCTTCGCCGGACATTTGTTTTGTTTTGCACCGTAGGCTTGAGCGTGGGATTTACTCATGTAAACGTTACATTTGCAAATAATGCAAATTTTCCCAGATTAAAAAACCCTATAATTATGTGCATGGACGTTGGACATGCGTTCTACAGTTTCTAAAATCGCGAATAAGAGTTTAGTCCCAGACAGTCAGCACTTTCTTTGAATTTAATAATATTGTATGTATATGTATTAATAAAAATCCTAATGATTAATAATAATTATACATTTATAAGTACAATGTACAAATATTGGGCACTATTTTTCTTAGAACATTTATGTTTCCTTTGCATAATTATGACACATTCTTAGATCTCCTTATCATTTCTAAATACTTTTTTGATTTTGGGGACAATATAAACCAAATTTTGGATTTTGAATAAACCCAGATTTGAAATAAATCCGCTTTTGTAATGATTTTTATCCGTTTTTCCATAAGTGTTTGAATACTAATAAGTAAAATCATCTCACCTGCAACACCGCGATGCCCAGATCGTTCGTAATGTCCACCATCGCGTCCAGCGGTCTCTGATAGACGAGCACCGGGCCCCATAGCGGTGAGCCCACGCACTGAGCGCTCACGACCAGGACAACTAGCAGACCTGCGGAGAATTGGATTATTATCTGGTGTTTAGCGACGTACTCGACTACTATGATCATATGACGTCGGGGGGTGGGTGGAGGGTGGGGGCAGGTAGGGGACGAGTAGTAGTAGAACTAATAATTGAAGAGGTGGACCTCATTTCGTCGCCCCCTGGGCCAAATTCTACTCCGGGCCCATTAGATCTTGATAATATCCCTGTATAATCCCAAAATTTTGAAATCGAATGTTATTTTAAAAATATGAACCAAAAAACATTAATGTCTCTAGCTTCTAGAGATATTTGTGTTGAACTCTCTTGAAGGAAATATTTGTTTATTTTTTAGGAAACATAATTGTCTCGTTTTCACGACACTTTGAAAATAACGCACCAAACAAAAATATCCGATGCGATATTTCCTTGACTCAAAAGTTTAAATCATGAGTTTTGATTATTTTATGTTATTCCCTCCGCTTATTCTACATTGGTTCAACACGCGTTCGGAACAGTAAACAGTCACGTGACGCAGGAATGAGTCGACCGGGTCTTTGGCCATAGAGGTGTCATCAATCATGTCTCCCATGCGTGGCGGAGCCGAGCGGGTTTCGTGGGACCAAAAAACTCTGCGTCAGACGGAACCGTCTTCTTCAGACCAGCGCGCCACTAGCGGAGATTTATCGGAAGATAAAAATCATGTATTTATATTAACAAGCTCTATAGATTTTCTAAAAAAAAATGGGTGCAAGTAGAATAAAATTTGACAATTTCCATAATATCTCAAATTGTCTAATTTGATTTAAACGTAATACATTTGTTTTTAGAATGTCCTTACACCTTAATAATATTAAACGCCGCACCATTAAAACATATTGATATTGAATGATATTTTTATGTTACGAATTCCCAAGCTTTTGGAGCTTATTTGGGCCAAACACTCTTGATTCAAACATATTGTTGTTTATTTAACTTACTTGTTGGTAACATCGCTGTCTTCTTGTATTTACACTCGTCAGTTGTCACGAGTTCTGCATTGTATAGCCAACCACGTGGCTGAAGGGAACTCTCTGTTGATAACTTGCGTTGAACTCACTCGTAAACACAATATCTTCACTCGAAAGACCAAAATATGTTGATATCGTGCGTTGAACTCACTCGAAAAAACAAAATATGTTGATATCGTGCGTTGAACTCACTCAAAAAACAAAATATGTTGATATCGTGGGTTGAACTCACTCAAAAACACAAAATCTGTTGATATCGTGCGTTGAACTCTCTCAAAAACACAAAATATGTAGATATCGTGCGTTGAACTCACTCGAAAACACAATATTTGTTGATATCGTGCGTTGAACTCTCACTCGAAAACACAATATTTGTTGATATCGTGCGTTGAACTCACTCGTAAACACAAGCGATCTTTATTATTAGGTGTTTAACGACGTACTCAACCGTTCGGTCGTATAAAGTCGGGACAAACGATCAAAGAAACTAACGACTTACGATTAAAAATAAATAAACGCAAAAGTAATCAAAACAAATCGTGACAATAATAATATAACATTATGAATTATAACCTAAAAATAACACATTCACGTGAATTAATATGTATTTATTGTATAAAGTATTATTCAAAGAAACCAGAAATATTATAAATTGTTATCACTTCACCAAACAATGTTTAAAAAATGCAAACTGATGAGGTAAAACACAAAACACTCTAAACTTTGTACATCTCGAGATATTTTCAAATCGTAAAGCCACCGCTTATTTAAAAATGTCTTCACGGATTAACAATGGTCGTAACAATGTAAATTACTCGGATGTGGTAATTTACGAGCGTATGAATCACGCGACTGCCTGAGTTGAGACGTCAGGACGAAGTGTGCATGTCTTACGAAGTCTCCGAGGCAGGAAACGAAACAGTGGCTTCCATGCAACGTGCTGCGGCAATGATAAAGAGTACAAGTCTTCGAGACAATGTATCTCAGCAATGACATGGAGTACTAGCACTCGTTTCACGTTGTCACAGCAATGACAGGCATGTAATGTGTGGCTCGTTGGTTCTGTGGGTTTATTCCTGCTTCAAATTCAGAAGGTATAGGGTTCGATTCCCGGTTCGGGCTGGGGGTTGATGATTTTAATCGTTTAATAAAGTACCGACATACATAATAAACTATAGCACATAATAAATGATATAATGTTTTCTACTGAAAACTCGTTCTTGCGTACATAAGTGAGTAATGAATATAAATTGAGTTTCTTTTATAAATTTATTTACAGGAATTATTTGTCTTGGTGACAGTCCCGCAGCATCTGCAACTATAGTGTGGCATCGAGACAATGTAACGCCGCAGTGACAGTGTGTGTAATAGCTTTAGGAACATTCTATTGCAGGAATAACAGAGCGTGCAAATGTCACAGCAATGGTACGGAGTAACGGACTACAGTAATAACAGCGAGTGCTACTCTTTCATTTATTCATTATTTGTTGTTTTGCGATCATACGACGTCGGCCTTTCAGTCGCCTCGCCTCTTACGACAGGCAGAGCTATCGTGGACAAATTCTCTTGGCCCATGCGGGGTGTCAATTCTATTGTTGATTATTTTTAACTATTCATTAATTTCATACATTGTTTATAAAACTGGTCAAGTCTAATGGTATAAAGGGTGAATAAATTAATAAATATCAACAAATCAAAAACTAAGCCGTTTGTTTGCGGTGACGTTGCCGCGCTGCACGGCCGCGGAGCCTCAAGTTCACTGCTCGAGAATCCGCCTCAGAAGCAGAGCAGTTATTGGCTCCGTTTCGACGCCAAGGTCATTCCACATTACATGCCATAGTTCATTAATACTACTACGTTGGTTAATTGTAGCCACGGGCCTTTGTGACCACGGTATATATACATACATGCGCTGTGCCTACCGTATTGCTTTGTTGGTCTATTTGGTGTTTAAACGACTATCAGTCGTTAAATTACATGACGTCGGGGTGGGGGATGATTGGATTTGTTTTATCTAATTGGTGTTTAACGACGTACTCGACAGCAGCTAGGTCATATGACGTCGGTAGGTGATTGGGATGGTTATTATTAATTTGTGTTTAACGACGTACTCGACAGCAGCTAGGTCATATGACGTCGGAGAAGCTTGGAGGAAAATGATTAATGATCATAAGAAAAACGATTTTTGGTAAAATAACCAAAAATATGTGATTTCGTTAAACTTGTCCTTATTTCTCCTTGGGATATGAATGTTTTCACATTTTATACCATTATTTTTCAGGGATGGAAACACATGTTTTCTTTTTGCCTGAACACCCAGAGCGAATTGTAGTGCAAATAAGTACCTGTAATTGAAAAATAAATCATAATTAGTTTATTCCGTACTCACGATAATCGAAATCGAGCTTGCAACCACTCGAGTTAGATTCCCGCTGGTACCTCTGAGCCACTTGTCCGTACAGAAGTCGACTGCAGACAGTTGATGGGATAGTGTGCGGGTCACAGAATAAAGTATATACAACCATTTACTATACAATATCTTTTAATAATTTTATTATTAATTAATACACTTTGTATTGTATTCACAACATTGAAGAGCTAAGATTGCACAGATGAACAGTCACAGACACGACATACAACTACGTTTAGTAATCATTTAATGTACAAAGTGCGAGTGTGTGATAAGAGTGTGATAAAGATGTCTATGAGTCTTGCCTTGATTCAAAAGAAACAATGTTACGGTACACTAGACCACGTTTTGTTTTACAGATATTGTAGAAAAAATTGAATAAAACAAAAATAAAATGTTTTTATTAATTTTAATTTTTTTTACGTTTAATTTAATAAGTTTTACCTAAAGTGCAACGCAAAATTTGATTTTAAACAATATTTTAAATACAATATAATGCAATGTGGTTATATTAGTTTTGAACAATGGCTATGGTATTGACACGCATTTGAATTGAACCTTGCGAATGCGTGAGAGTGCATGAGTAACACATTCATAACACAAGAACATGTTTGCGGGTGAAATACTGTGTTCCAATGTATTTATTAATTTTATTTATCGTAAAAAACATTGTTTTATTTCTCATTTTGTTTTATTTGTACGCACTCATTTTTGGATACCTCGCCAAAATCTTCACATTTTATTTTCTATTTTGTCATTATTTCGTTGCCAATAATGTGCTAATATTGTGGTCACTGACTACGTTTACCACGCGAGCCGAGCTCGAGCTCGTAAGCTCGAGCTGGACATTGTGCGAACTGAATTTGCTTGATAAACACCTAAGCTCGAACCCAACTCAGCCCGGTGAAGAAGCCGAGCCAGCACGCTCCGTGCGATCTCAAATTGCGTGATAAACACATGCGGACCGAACTGTGTACATACGTACGTTTAGCAAGCGGTTAACCACGCCTTCTTTTTCAGCACGAACCAGACCTGTAGTATTTAGTACGATCTCAAAGTCCGTGGTAAACGAATACCGAGCTATTGAGCTCGAGCTTACGAGCACGAGCTGGGCTCGCGTGGTAAACGTAGTCACTGAGAAAGTGGAAATGTGTGATTGTCTTAAAGCATCAACAGAACAAAGTATTTTCCTCTCGAAGCATTGTTGCATTATTGGTCGTCAATTGAGTTGAACATGTCCAACGAAATCTAGTGCCACAGTTTCTTGGCTTGGACATAAACACGCGGAGAATTTGTGTTGATATAATGAAAGCTCTGAGAATTCGTTGCATGATTTGAGGAATGCAATATTTAAAAAACATTTTGTTTTGTGTTTATTTAAAAATCTATTTTATATTCATAAATATATGATTACAATTATTTGCGGTGAATACTTTACAGTGTGGCCCAATGTGAGAATACTATATACACAACACATTTTATGAGTTTACACTTTACAGCGGCATATTAGTCGTATTACACAAGTCCAGGCCTTTATCACTAAACACGGAAAACAATAAGCGGAATCTTTGTACAGGAATGAGACCTATCACATTTGGTTGCTAAGGAATTGTGAACAAAACTAAATACATATATATATATACATATATATATATATAATATGTCCATATCTGGTTTGAGGTGATACAAATATCATCATTATACTGTATGGCTGGTATATTATGATGGGTGAATGTGATGGATAATACATCGAAAGCATTCTTCACTCTAGACTTTATTTGACTAAACGTGAAGATTATAGACGGCTATTACAGTATAAAATCTCTTATTTTGGACACAATTGTTTAAATTGTATCTACAATGTTTAAGTAGAGTAGGCAACGTTCATTTCTTGTGCAGATGTAAAGGAGAGATCGACAAATGTACACCTCTATTAAATTATCTAACTGTTTTGATTATTGTACATTTGTAGGTACACGACCGGTGCACGAACACGACCAGAAAAGAGATAGTTTTTAAGGCATTTGGTGACATTCCCCCCACTTCCAATACTATTTACAAGCAAATAGCCCAACAGTATCACCGGGATAGGCAACTCTCACAGTAAAAGTTTCTGTTGGTAGAAGTTTGCCTATAAACCATACAAAGCATGGTTGCATCATTATGAGAGGGTTTAAATAAAAATCAATATACAACCAAGTCTTAAGATATTCACAAATATGTACACAACATTAACAGAACTACATCAGTTCTCCACTTTATCCTTACAATGGATGCCTCACGACTTGACTTTCTTGCATTGGGACAGCTAATCTTGATGATCGGAGAACTCTTTCGCCCATGAGGTGATTTCTGAAACTATGGCACGTCATGGATTTTGACTATTTGGTGTTTAACGACGTACTCGACAACTTTGTCATATGACGTCAGAAGACATGTCATGGAGGAGATTGTAATGATAGAAAGAAATAATTTTGTACGTGTTCATTCTTAACTAAACGTCATTATGTTTTCTGCTTTTACTCCATTCTTGAAATGGTCACAATTGGACGGATCTCTACAAAAAAAACCTGACCAAGTCATACTGCCATTATAGAATATCGAGTTTAAAATTTATGAATGAAGCATTCTTCGTTTTTTTGTGTGAATCATGCAGAGTGGTTCATTTGTGGACAAATATTCTCCATGCTAAAGTAACCTATGTGGATGATATTAGTGTAAGGATCTCAACCCAAAGTGCAACTCAATATGAGTTTCACTTATTTGATTATTTGGTACTCGACAACTAGGTCATATGACGTCGGGGGAGGGGTGATGATTCGAGTATGGGACAACTAGGAGGAGCATTAGGAGGATGAAACAAAACGACGTAATTAGTGTCACGTCATTCATCACTATTGGAAACAGAATCAGCCCAGTTTGACTTTTGCTCAGCATTCGATGAAGTACAACGCCAATGCGGTGGGCACCCGACATCTTTCGTCAACACACGACACAAATCTTTGGCCTTCAATGTCCGACTCTGACCTTAAAACATTGTTCGTTATCCTAACAACAGAGTTTGTGATGATATGAGTTAGACCAGTGACTTTACAAGTCCCTTTTCACTGCAGTAAACACTAAACACTGACATAAGCTGCAGTAAACAGTCCTTATGTGGTGGCCATCAGCTTTGCGGCGGCCGCCATGTTCTGATGGTGATTGATGACGTAGCCGCTGACGTCATGATGTCCCCCTTGCGACGAGAATGGGAACTGATGGCTGCCGTGGTTGGAGAGGGGTTGATTCCCGCTGAAGGGGGCGTAACTGTTGGCCAGCATCTTGTCCCGTATAGGGGTGCTACTGTAGCCGTTGTAGTTCGGGTGGTGGTGGTGGGGTTTCTCGGTGGGTTCCGTCTTGATGGTTGTGGGGGGGATGAGGGCGGTTGAACCGAGGTACGGTCGGTCGGAGTGGTGACTGTTGTTGTCGGCTTCTGATGATTTCTTGTCTGAAACGTAAATTTGAGATTATATGGTGTTTAGGGACGTACTTGACAACTAGGTCATATGACGTCGGAGGTGATTTAGGAAAGGGACAAGTAGAAGAGGAAAAAAGATTTGTACGTGTTAATGAACGGAAAGGGAAAATTGGAATACCTCATTTCGTCCTCTTACGACTGGCAGAGTCACCCTTGGCTAAATTGTACCCCTGATCCAGAATGAGCACGATAAGGGTGAACGTAAAATGGGCTCTCCTACGGGCACCGGTCACCACGAGGAGTAACAGCTGTGTTACGTGTAAAACAACTTCTCACCGTTGAGGAGCAGAACCTTGGACTTGAGTGGGCTGTGGGATCTGTTCGCCTTGCGTGACCGTGAACTTCCTTACCGGCTGTACTAATAAGGCCTGCAGTGTCTAACAGAGAGCACCACATGTGCTGTTGTACGCGACTACGAACGGGCGCGCCATCTCTGGCGGAGAATAAGAAGTGCTCGGTTCAGATAGGCAGCTTACATCGTACCACGCAATGCGATAAGGTGGGGTGGGGCCCTGTGCCTATGTGAGAAAATATTATGTGAGGAGAAGATTTATTATTTTTATTATTATTATTATTTGGTGGTCATACTCTACTACTTGACTTACTCGACAGCTAGGTCACAGGCCGTCGGAGGGGATTGGAGGAAAAGGACAATGTAGGAAGGTGCAAAAATATATTTGAAGGGGTTAATTGGAATTGGAAAAATTGGAGGACCTCATTTCGTCGCCTCTTACGATTGACAGAGTCACCCTGATTTAATTAATGAAGTTTTGTCTAATTTTAGCAGACATATCTATAAGTCATAATTTAAATTGTAATTCATTGAAATTTGGAATTCATAATATAACGTCAGAGCCCCAATTTTAGCTATTGTTTAGAATTAAAAGTTCGAATGTATCCGACCATATTTCAACAACCAACGCGTGAGGTTGGCTCACAGCCAATATTGCCAACCGAACACATTCTACTCATTCCTTCCGTCTTCATTGAATTATGTTGATTGATTGTCTACGGTCTTGTTTCTGACGTAGGCATGCTAAAAATTATTTCTTTATTCATTTCTACTTAGACCGGTGTACAAGACTAATAAAACACAGCCCACGCTGAATGGGAAATATAACAGGTAACGATTGTCCACGTGTCATTTCGTATAGGGAAATACACGATACGAAGATATATTGTCACCGTGTATTTATCGTAGCTAAAATAGGAATAAATTGGTGAAACCTTCAAATCATATCGATCAATTAAATTACTAATACAGGTCGAAAGTTTGTTTTGATTAATTGATAATTTGGCGTTTAACGACGTACTCGACAGCTGGGTTATTATAGGACGTCGGGTCCATAGGTTATAGTTTGTATTTTTAATGTAAGAACGTTTATGATCCTATTTTTGTGTGCTGGCTCTGTGAAATATATTGTTTCTTATTTGTTTTCTAATTAAAGCATATTTTGCGTTATTCCAATATCTCAAAATGTTAGCAGTGAATGAATCGTGAGCAGAATAGAATGAATAAGTCAGTTTTTTCATTGTGTTTACAGAGTTTGCCGTTTACACGAAAATGGAATATCACAGAATCGAAAAACTACGCCTTGTTGAAAACTAGAACATATTTTGGAAAGGATTTTGCTTCGAGGGACGAGGGAGCATGTGAGGTATGTATTGATTTAATTTATTGTTTTATTATTTGGTGTTTAACGACGTACTCGGCAACTATGATCATATGACGTCGGGGGGTGTTTGGAGGAAAGGGACAAATAGGACGTAAAGGGGAGAAGAAGGGAAAGGGGAGACGTCGGAGGAGACTGGAGGAATGAATGTGGTAGCTGACTTGACCAATCATAAGACTCACTCGTGTCCCCCGCCTGTGACGACGACGATGACGTCATCTGCTCCTCTCCCCCCTTCTCCTGCTTCTTGGGCTTCCTCTTCCTCGTCTGTATCCCGTCTTTGCGCATGGCCAGCGGTCTGTTCACGCCGTGCAGCTTGAAGTAAAGGCCACACGCGTTGCACACTGGCTCGCCGTCGTTGTTACGTCGCCACAGGGTCGTAGTTCGAGTCCCGCAGTTGGTACAGCACAGGCCCAGCCGTCGGTTGGCGGTCTAGAGACACAAGGAGTCAGTTAGTGGTCTGTTCACGCCGTGCAGCTTCAAGTATAGGCCACACACTGGCTCGCCGTCGTTGTTGCGTCGCCACAGGGTCGTAGTTCGAGTCCCGCAGTTGGTACAGCACAGGCCCAGCCGTCGGTTGGCGGTCTAGAGACACAAGGAGTCAGTTAGCGGTCTGTTCACGCCGTGCAGCTTCAAGTATAGGCCACACACTGGCTCGCCGTCGTTGTTGCGTCGCTACAGGGTCGTAGTTCGAGTCCCGCAGTTGGTACAGCACAGGCCCAGCCGTCGGTTGGCGGTCTAGAGACACAAGGAGTCAGTTAGCGGTCTGTTCACGCCGTGCAGCTTCAAGTATAGGCCACACACTGGCTCGCCGTCGTTGTTGCGTCGCCACAGGGTCGTAGTTCGAGTCCCGCAGTTGGTACAGCACAGGCCCAGCCGTCGGTTGGCGGTCTAGAGACACAAGGAGTCAGTTAGCGGTCTGTTCACGCCGTGCAGCTTCAAGTATAGGCCACACACTGGCTCGCCGTCGTTGTTGCGTCGCTACAGGGTCGTAGTTCGAGTCCCGCAGTTGGTACAGCACAGGCCCAGCCGTCGGTTGGCGGTCTAGAGACACAAGGAGTCAGTTAGCGGTCTGTTCACGCCGTGCAGCTTCAAGTATAGGCCACACACTGGCTCGCCGTCGTTGTTGCGTCGCTACAGGGTCGTAGTTCGAGTCCCGCAGTTGGTACAGCACAGGCCCAGCCGTCGGTTGGCGGTCTAGAGACACAAGGAGTCAGTTAGTGGTCTGTTCACGCCGTGCAGCTTCAAGTATAGGCCACACACTGGCTCGCCGTCGTTGTTGCGTTGCCACAGGGTCGTGGTTCGAGTCCCGTGCAGCACAGGCCCAGCCGTCGGTTGGCGGTCTAGAGACACAAGGAGTCAGTTAGCGGTCTGTTCACCCCGTGCAGCTTCAAGTATAGGCCACACACTGGCTCGCCGTCGTTGTTGCGTCGCCACAGGGTCGTAGTTCGAGTCCCGCAGTTGGTACAGCACAGACCCAGCCGTCGGTTGGCGGTCTAGAGACACAAGGAGTCAGTTAGCGGTGTGTTCACGCCGTGCAGCTTCAAGTATAGGCCACACACAGGGTCGTAGTTCGAGTCCCGCAGTTGGTACAGCACAGGCCCAGCCGTCGGTTGGCGGTCTGGACACGGGACAGGCAAACACATGTTTATATATTATGTTATCGACGTACTCGTCCGCTGGGTACATCGGCCTTTCAGTTCCCCTGAAATATCTACCTTTTTGGGTCCATGGTGTTTGGTATTAGTATTATTTAGTGCTTTACGACGTACTTGCAGCTATGATCACATTGGAGGAAAGAGATAAGTAAGACTAAGAGGACGTTTATTCAAATAAAAGGAATGAAAGGGAAGATAGGGAAAGGAGAGGACCTGATTCTCTCGCCTCAATTATGATCGGCAGAGCCCTTTTGACCTTGGGTCAAAGTCTACCCTGGGCCCAGACGGGGAATATGTATAAGGGCACTAATTTCTTTTGCGGATGGTTTACTTTGATTTATTGAGTGTTTTAACAGAGATAGCTCGCGGGTTCGTTATGGTAATGTGTGCGCCTCGTGTATAGTGTCTTACCAGTCGCTTGGATGGCTTGATGAGCGGCCGGTTCATCCCGTTCATCTTGTGGTAGAGGCCGCACGCGTTACACAGGTAGTGGCCGGTGCCGTCGCGACGCCACAGAGGGGTCGATATGGCGCCGCAGTTAACGCACTCGCGGCCCTCGCCGAACTGGAACTCCATCGCTCCGTCTGGACGAACAAGAGACATTCATTTAGAGTTGAACGACGTACACAACCGTTCGGTCTTATGATGTCGGGGGGTGTGATTGGTGCTCGTTATTTGTTTATTTATAAGAGCCCAAAATGACGCTATGCCAGTTGGCATAAAGTTTCACGACAGGGAGGCGAATCTCTATTGGCTGACGAGATCCAGCATGATGGTCAGATAGATCAATTGTGGGCATATGAAATAATAATAATTATCTGGTGTTTCACGACGTTCACGACAACTAGGTCATATGACGTCGGGGATGAAGGCTCATATTAAAGGAGTTAAGTGAAGGACCTAATTTTGTCGTCTCTTGCGATTTTTGGTCATTGGAAGGTGGCACCCGGATCGCCAGTTACGATAGGCAGAGCTTAGAACTCTTATTCAAACCGTTTTAGCCGGGTCAGTCCTGTTTGTAGAGGTGCTCGCTATATATTGTAATATATCCACACACTCATTATTTAAGACCTAGTAATTGGACTATACACTGTTCCTTGTCAGATAAAAACAATTAAAAACCGCAATATTTCGAGCCCCTATCAGAGCTCTTCAACGGGCGAAACCACACTTGCCCGCGCCCGTTGAAGAGCTCTGATAGGAGCTCGAAATATTGCGGTTTTTAATTGTTTTTATCTGACAAGGAACAGTGTATAGTCCAATTACTAGGTCTTAAATAACGTTTTACCTGTTCTACTATGTTTCCTTTTTAATTATCCACACACTCACCCCACTCGCCGTAGGGCGACGCTCTCTGAAAGGAGCCCCCGTCATAGGCCCGCCACGCCGGCATCATCATAGCCGCATTCTGCGTGTAGAAGGGGTTGTGATGCGACCCCCCCGAGCCGGCCCACTCTCCCCCCTGGTGCCACGAGGCGCCCCCGCCCCCGAAGTGCCCCCCCTGGCCCCCGGGGTTGTACTGGGGGCCGTGACTCAGAGGGCCCAACACGCGGTTGGACGGGACGTACACGGGCTGAGCCGACGAGCCGAGGAAGCCGGACATGTTGCTAGTTGGAGTGTTGTCCGCGTAGGTGCCGCACGCGGCGCTAGTGTTCTGGAACATGGCGGCCGCTGCGTCACTGCATCGTCTGCGGGCAAGACACCACATCACATTGTTAGGACATGTTGCTAGTTGGAGTGTTGTCCGCGTAGGTGCCGCACGCGGCGCTAGTGTTCTGGAACATGGCGGCCGTTGCGTCACTGCATCGTCTGCGGGCAAGACACCACATCACATTGTTAGGACATGTTGCTGGTTGGAGTGTTGTCCGCGTAGGTGCCGCACGCGGCGCTAGTGTTCTGGAACATGGCGGCCGCTGTGTCACTGCATCGTCTGCGGACAAGACACCACATCACATTGTTAGGACATGTTGCTAGTTGGAGTGTTGTCCGCGTAGGTGCCGCACGCGGCGCTAGTGTTCTGGAACATGGCGGCCGCTGCGTCACTGCATCGTCTGCGGGCAAGACACCACATCACATTGTTAGGACATGTTGCTAGTTGGAGTGTTGTCCGCGTAGGTGCCGCACGCGGCGCTAGTGTTCTGGAACATGGCGGCCGCTGCGTCAGTGCATCGTCTGCGGGCAAGACACCACATCACATTGTTAGGACATGTTGCTAGTTGGAGTGTTGTCCGCGTAGGTGCCGCACGCGGCGCTAGTGTTCTGGAACATGGCGGCCGCTGCGTCACTGCATCGTCTGCGGGCAAGACACATCATCACATTGTTAGGACATGTTGCTAGTTGGAGTGTTGTCCGCGTAGGTGCCGCACGCGGCGCTAGTGTTCTGGAACATGGCGGCCGCTGCGTCACTGCATCGTCTGCGGGCAAGACACCACATCACATTGTTAGGACATGTTGCTAGTTGGAGTGTTGTCCGCGTAGGTGCCGCACGCGGCGCTAGTGTTCTGGAACATGGCGGCCGCTGTGTCACTGCATCGTCTGCGGGCAAGACACCACATCACATTGTTAGAACATGTTGCTAGTTGGAGTGTTGTCCGCGTAGGTGCCGCACGCGGCGCTAGTGTTCTGGAACATGGCGGCCGCTGCGTCACTGCATCGTCTGCGGGCAAGACACCACATCACATTGTTAGGACATGTTGCTGGTTGGAGTGTTGTCCGCGTAGGTGCCGCACGCGGCGCTAGTGTTCTGGAACATGGCGGCCGCTGTGTCACTGCATCGTCTGCGGGCAAGACACCACATCACATTGTTAGGACATGTTGCTGGTTGGAGTGTTGTCCGCGTAGGTGCCGCACGCGGCGCTAGTGTTCTGGAACATGGCGGCCGCTGCGTCACTGCATCGTCTGCGGGCAAGACACCACATCACATTGTTAGGACATGTTGCTGGTTGGAGTGTTGTCCGCGTAGGTGCCGCACGCGGCGCTAGTGTTCTGGAACATGGCGGCCGCTGTGTCACTGCATCGTCTGCGGGCAAGACACCACATCACATTGTTAGGACATGTTGCTGGTTGGAGTGTTGTCCGCGTAGGTGCCGCACGCGGCGCTAGTGTTCTGGAACATGGCGGCCGCTGCGTCACTGCATCGTCTGCGGGCAAGACACCACATCACATTGTTAGGACATGTTGCTGGTTGGAGTGTTGTCCGCGTAGGTGCCGCACGCGGCGCTAGTGTTCTGGAACATGGCGGCCGCTGCGTCACTGCATCGTCTGCGGGCAAGACACATCATCACATTGTTAGGACATGTTGCTAGTTGGAGTGTTGTCCGCGTAGGTGCCGCACGCGGCGCTAGTGTTCTGGAACATGGCGGCCGCTGCGTCACTGCATCGTCTGCGGGCAAGACACCACATCACATTGTTAGGACATGTTGCTGGTTGGAGTGTTGTCCGCGTAGGTGCCGCACGCGGCGCTAGTGTTCTGGAACATGGCGGCCGCTGCGTCACTGCATCGTCTGCGGGCAAGACACCACATCACATTGTTAGGACATGTTGCTAGTTGGAGTGTTGTCCGCGTAGGTTCCGCACGCGGCGCTAGTGTTCTGGAACATGGCGGCCGCTGCGTCACTGCATCGTCTGCGGGCAAGACACACATCACATTGTTAGGACATGTTGCTAGTTGGAGTGTTGTCCGCGTAGGTGCCGCTAGTGTTCTGGAACATGGCGGCCGCTGCGTCACTGCATCGTCTGCGGGCAAGACACCACATCACATTGTTAGGACATGTTGCTAGTTGGAGTGTTGTCCGCGTAGGTGCCGCACGCGGCGCTAGTGTTCTGGAACATGGCGGCCGCTGCGTCACTGCATCGTCTGCGGGCAAGACACCACATCACATTGTTAGGACATGTTGCTAGTTGGCGTGTTGTCCGCGTAGGTGCCGCACGCGGCGCTAGTGTTCTGGAACATGGCGGCCGCTGCGTCACTGCATCATCTGCGGGCAAGACACCACATCACATTGTTAGTTAGAACTATTAGGCCATATCACGTCTTCAGGAGGACTTTGAGGGTATGAACATTTAGTAGAAACAATTACATTTAAAGAGGTAAATGACAGGACAAAGGGAAGGGACAAATATTTATGATTATTTTGTGTTTAACGACGTACTCGACAATAATCGGTCTTATGACTTCGAAGAACATTCGAGGAAAGGGTTTGATTATTTGTTGTTTAACGACGTACTCGACAACTTTGATGATATGACGTCGGGGGGTGTTTGGAAGAAAGGGTCAAGTAGGTCGTAAAGGGGAGGACGTGGAATGTCTTTCCTCTGGCTTCTTCTCTAAGACCTGTCTGACTAGGGTGGTCCTACCAGAAGCATACGCTTCTGCCGGCATAGCTCTCGGTATCCATAAAGCACGCAAACCTGCCCACCACGATAAGGTAGCAGTCCGTGGGCAGGCATTAGTTTGTACAATGTACAGTTTAACCCTGGTTGTTTTAGTGTTCTTATCTAAAATTATCTAAAATTACAAGAATCGTATATGAGCGCAATAATATTGATTGTCGGTAGAACTTACGCCGGTACATCAATAAGTAGTATATAAGTACACACGGCTGTACTTATCTTTAATTACGGTAAATGTATCTTTCTTACCGTAGCATTTGTTCTCAGTGCTGCAATTAATTATTCCCCGTGCATTAGTACTTGCTTTACCCGATGTGTAGTTAATTGAACTGAATTAATTGCCAACGTACATTTTAGCATTCTCGACTTTTGTGCCTATGGTAATTTAGTTTTCTGGTTTTATATCTTGGACGCGCGATCGATCTTAACAGCTAAGTTAAGTTACACAATGCGCCACGTTTTACCTATAAAATAAATATATAATTTACGTATTCCAATGGATTTATTATACGTTGTATTATAATTTGAGTTGATGGGTACGAGCGGCGTCTGTCTTGGCACCGGTCACCACGAGGAGGGGCCACCTCGACCGGTGTGATTGGCTGGAGAACAACCGAGGCTTTTCAATTATTTGACGTACTCGACAACTAGGTCTTATGACGTTGGGGGGTGATTGGAGGAAGGAGACAAGTAGGATGATTGAAACTAAATTGAAATTAAATTCAATTGAAACAGGTCTATAGGGGAGGGAAAGGAAAATGTGAGGAGTGAGGAGCTCACTTCCTTGCCTCTTACGACTAGCTGAGTCACTTTGGCCCAAATTCTACCCCGGGCTCAGACGGGGTAGTAAGTCAGTAATCGGCCCGCCTAAAGTTCGTCTCTATCCAAGATGCACGCCGGTAAAGAGGACTTCTCAAAGGGAGGCTTATTTCCCGCTCACTGTGCAAGGTTGTAAACGTCAAGCTTGTCACCAGGAAGGATGCACAGTTTAAAAGAAAGTTTCCCCCCAATGATTTTTATTAAAATTATAAAAACCACCCGCTTGACAATAGCGGAGACGGGGGCTCAGGATTCGGTTATTTTTCAAACGTTCGGCCATCATTATCTCCTGGTCAAGAAAAATGACCATCACTAAATGAAACAGTTATTTTACTACTTTTCTTACAAACCCATTATGAGAATGGCTAATCCTGAATATTCATGGTCGAAGGTCTATGTGGTTTGGAGCTGTCTTTAGTATATTAGAAGGTAGGCCTAAGTGGTTTGCCAAATAAAGGGGATGATTGACAGCATTAGTGTCCAACAATAAGAAACGGTTCCTTTTAGTTCGCATTTTGCCGGCGTGTATTTTGAATTGAGACAAACTGTAGGGCGCAAGATGGGACTCGGAACGAGAGTATGTGACACCACTTTGCTTCCCATCCCGCCGCAAGGAGCGCCATCAGTCTCCCCTAGTTACTTCCTGCGAGACGCGTGAAATGCGACCCTGGCGGTATTAGTCAACACCAACCCCTTGGCTTGGGGTCCGAGCTTCCACCTACCCCTACATAAATCTAATGGCGTTTTCCACTGGCCGCACTGGTGCGCACTCAGTGCGAGTCGCATGTTCCACTGGTAACGATAAATTGCACTCGTGCGGGTTTCGCGTATTCCACTGGCGATCTTGCACTGACGCAGTGCACTCGAGTGCGCACTGAGCCGCACTGGCTTCGGGGGTCAGTGCGGTATTTTCAGTGCAAATATGGCGGCCACAGACGCGGGAAAATTGTACGCGGAAATGAAACTGCCAAGTATTTTCGTCAGATAGTGAGGCTAAAATCGAACCAACATTTAAACCAAACATAAAAACACTACTGGAAGATGTTGTTTACCACTATTCTGATACAGACGCAGTACGGCGTTATTAAGTTTGAGGTTATGTTTACCCTTTACCTAGGCTATTTCATGGAAATTTATTTCTAGTACTTCTTATGTGGCCTAGTTAACGACTGTACCTTCTAGCTACAGTAACTTGAGTTAAGTTGCTTTGTTATCCTCTAAAATACCTTCCATATCGTTTAAACATCTAGATTTGTATCACTTTTACCGCCAATTTGTTGCACTGAAAAAATAAACATGTTCCACTGGGAGTTGCACTGAGGGCAACACTGGTGCCGTGTATCACGTGACTGTGACGTTTCAGGGCGCACTCAGTGCGGCCCAGTGGAAAACGCCATAACCAAACCACGGGAATGCAATTAACAAACTATTAATAACGCACTATTTGTGTTGTTTGTTTCACTCTTAAAAAGGTCATGTCAAGCGTTTGGAATCGTCTATGTAACAATAAAAGTATCAGTCTCATTCAGCCAATATCATTGGTTAAAACCTTACTGTTACTGTTACTGTTAATTTTCATTGTGGATTGGCACTGAGAATGAAGAACATGGTCTGGATAAAACATGTTTAGAATTGTAAGCTATTTGTTGTGGTCTAGTCTATAGTATCTATTGGGCATTTATTATTTGTTTATGCATTTTGGGCTCTTCAATAGCAGATTAATTGCGCGCGATCATAGTGTGTCGTATTAAGACAGGTTTGACATATGGATATCAATCGAATCAGTGTTATACTCATAATATTGCCACGGTCAACATATCATTGGAATCCATGCTAGGGGAGAAACAATATAGCATGTTTTCTATACACATAATAAAGCTATC
The DNA here is from genome assembly GCA_945910005.1 of Isoperla grammatica. NCBI lineage: Eukaryota > Metazoa > Arthropoda > Insecta > Plecoptera > Perlodidae > Isoperla > Isoperla grammatica. Next base: position 2,766,859 of record OX246748.1, read on the forward strand.
AACGTACGCATAGGTACTTTGAAGACGATCTAAGAGTATTTGTTAATATGTTTGCTGCGGTCACTAGGCGCTAATTACTACATTCATAGTAGTATTCTAATTTGTAATTTCTACTCATTATCTCGTCCATAATAATAAACTTGAGAATCTTGATTATTATATTACTTGACGAGAGGATTAATCTCAGAGAATAATTCATAAAATATCACACGTACTTCAGACAGTTTATGTTTCCTCCATATGCAACACGGTAAAGTAGATTATTATGGCGTATCGCTGCAGCGTAAATGGGAATTTACTACTTATAGTTTCAACACACAACTCGTAGATAACATTAAAAGGGAAATGCGAAATTATACTTATGACTGAGAGTATATCCACATGAAACTTGCACACAAATCCCTTGTTTAAAATGAACAACCACGGTATTGCACTTGTAGATAATTCTGAAAGGGAAATGTGTAGTTAACATTAGGCTCATTAGGCTCAGAGAATGTATCACAAGAACCGTGCGCAATGTGTTTGCGCAATTTACTTATCTGTTCCGCACTCTTAACCGGAACCTGCGTGATCACATAAATCTACAGACGCCAGAATGGAGCTTCGTTTACACTAAGAGCGATCATTGATCACATAAATCTACAGAAACGCAGAATGGAGCTTCGTTCACATCAGAGATACGGTTTAGTGACGCTCTTTAGTGTGTTCCTAACAGACTGATGCACATTGACTTAGTTGTGTTTAACGACGTACTCGACAACTATGATCGTATGCGGGGCGGACTGGGATAAAAAGGCCCGGGATGCTGGGTTTCGGGGGGGGCCGAACAATGTGGCGTTGCGCAGCTGGGGTCTGGGGCAAAGCCCCAGCCGCCAGAGGCAAATACGCCGAAGGCGTAACAAATGTTTTAGGGTTGCATTGAATTTTATGGCCTACAATACGATTTTAGGGCTCGATTAACAGAGGCTACCTTACCAGTAGCAAAATAATTTCCATTATATTCAATTAATTACATTGATTATTTAAAATAAATACTGCAATAACTTCAATTGTAATTTCAAAATAATACTTATAGAGTGGGGTTAAGACTTTTTTTTGCAATATAAGCAGAACTATTTACATCAAAGGAACTTTCCGGTAGCAGCCCGGGGGCCCGGACTGCCAAAAGGCCCGGATTTGCGCAGGGGCCCAGGATGCGATCACATCCCGGCATCCCTAGCCAGTCCACGCCTGCCTACGATGCACGATTTAGCTGTAAAATGCAATTAAATATGGATCCCAAGGCAGGTACTAGTGTTGTATGGGAGTCTAGTGAGGGTGTCTGTGTGATGCCAGAATAAGCCCCGTTTCCGTCTACGCTGCACGGTTTAGCTGTAAAATGCAATTAAAAATGGATCCCAAGGCAGCCACTAGTGTTGTATGGGAGTCTAGTGAGGGTGCCTGTGTGATGCCAGAATAAGCCCCATTTCCCTCTACGATGCACGGTTTAGCTGTAAAATCCAAATTAAAAATGGATCCCAAGGTAGACCCTTGTGTTGTATGGGAGTCTAGTGAGGGTGCCTGTGTGATGCCAGAATAAGCCCCATTTCCCTCTACGATGCACGGTTTAGCTGTAAAATCCAAATTAAAAATGGATCCCAAGGCAGCCACTAGTGTTGTATGGGAGTCTAGTGAGGGTTCCCGTGTGATGCCAGAATAAGCCCCGTTTCCCTCTACGATGCACGGTTTAGCTGTAAAATGCAATTAAACATTGATCCCAAGGCAGCCACTAGTGTTGTATAGGAGTCTAGTGAGAGTGCCTGTGTGATGCCAGAATAAGCCCCGTTTCCCTCTACGATGCACGGTTTAGCTGTAAAATGCAATTTAAAATGGATCCCAAGGCAGCCACTAGTGTTGTATGGGAGTCTAGTGAGTGTGCCCGTGTGATGCCAGAATAAGCCCCGTTCCCCTCTACGATGCACGGTTTATCTGTAAAATGCAATACAAAATAATACTTATAGAGTGGGGTCAAGATTTTTTTTAGCAATATGTAGAGAAGTATTTACATCATAGGAACTTTCTGGTAGCAGCCCGGGGGCCCGGACTGCCAAAGGGCCCGGATTCGCCCAGGGGCCCGGGATACGATAGCCAGTCTGCGCCTGATCGTTTGACGTCGGGGCGTATTAGGAGGAAAGGGGAAGTCGGTGTTTAACGACGTACTCGACCGTTAGATCATATTATAATGACGTCGGCTCCTTGTTGCTTCTTACGACAGGCAGAGCTACTTTGTATTTGATCTTTTCTGGGGTCAAAAAAGGGGCAGGCAGGCTATTTATCCATCTCGTCATTAAATCTTAGGAAGGTAAGAAATTATTTTAACGCACATTTCACAATGATTTTAGCTCTGCACATCAGGTAGGCAACTACGCCCAGACACGCACACGCACACGCACACGCACATGCACACGCACACGCACACGCACACGCACACACGCACATTTGTTTCTATTGAGTCGTCGTGTTGTCGAGCCCTTCATCACCCCAACCCCGACACATCTCAAGTTCCCCCCCCCCCCCCTCCCCCCCCCTCAGTCTCACGTGACGTTATTTACGACAATGTGCATTTCTCTCCGTAGAACGAATGGCGCCTGGCCACGCCCACGCGACACTCATTCGTGCTGATTTACGCCATTGGGGGGGCCCCTCCGCCACTGGGAAACTATTACGGGTGAGTTATATGTTGTTTGGAATATACTTGCGTTCAGCGGGTGTAACATGTAAACAAATAAATATAAAACTGTCTAATGGTGTAAACGTGCGATTATTGTTGAGAACATGTCATGACATGTTTAACGACGTACTCGACAACTAGGTGACATTTTTAACGACGTACTCGACAACTAGGTGATATGTTTAACGACGTACTCGACAACTAGGTCGTAAGACATCGCAGGAGGAGGGTTTATGGTTGAATATTGAATTTAAGGGGCTTCAATAGCTACAAGGTCGATCGTCTTATCGACGAGATAGGATCATTCGCGCCTCCCAGATGCCAATTTAGTAGATTTCGCAGTAAAACTGAACAGAAGTCTTGCAACCTGAATAAGTTTTGAGATTTTGGAATCAGATTCAAATGGATTATTGAGTAGAAGAGGGAAATTGAAGGACGTCATTTCTAGACCTCCCACGACTGGCAGAGTCACCCTGGGGTAAATTCTACCCCGTGCCCATGTAGACGGCGCTGCCTGTCTGCCTGTCTGCCTGTCTGCCTGTATGTCTGCCTGTCTGTCTGTCTGTCTGTCTGTCTGTCTGTCTGTCTGCCTGCCTTTCTGTCTGTCTGCCTGCCTTTCTGTCTGTCTGTCTGCCTGCCTTTCTGTCTGTCTGTCTGTCTGTCTACCTGCCTGCCTGCCTGCCTGCCTGTCTGTCTGTCTGTCTGTCTGTCTGTCTGTCTACCTGTCTGCCTGTATGTCTGCCTGTCTGTCTGTCTGCCTGTCTGCCTGCTTGTCTGTCTGTCTGTCTGTCTGCCTGTCTGTCTGTCTGTCTGCCTGTCTGTCTGTCTGCCTGTCTGTCTGTCTGTCTGTCTGTCTGTCTGTCTGTCTGCCTGCCTGTCTGTCTGTCTGCCTGTCTGTCTGTCTGCCTGTCTGTCTGTCTGCCTGTCTGCCTGTCTGTCTGCCTGTCTGTCTGTCTGCCTGTCTGTCTGTCTGTCTGTCTGTCTGTCTGTCTGTCTGTCTGCCTGTCTGTCTGCCTGTCTGTCTACCGGCTGACGAACGGGCCCAGGTCAGTCCCCAACACCCCTCGTTAGCCCTACTACAACAGCGCCACGTGTTCGGGGGGCTAATTAGCTCACAAGGGCGCCGACTGGAGCAGTTTGCAAGTGTTTGCCGTGACGAATAGCTCCCCTTTCCTTGAGACGTCACAACTAAAGTACTATAAGTATAGTATTATAAGTACACGGTACTACCACGGCGGTAGACGTTATTACAAATCAGCAAGAATTTAAACTCAACATTTGATCAATTTATGATTAAAGATCTACTCAACCGTTAGGTCATAATTATGACGTCGGCCCCTTTCTCGCCTCTTACAACAGACACAGCTACCCTGGACTACAAATAAGTTGTCTGTGCCTGGACCTTTTCTGTTCATTATCAACTTTGTGTATTATGGAAATAGAGAACAATTTACGGTATTGCCAATCAATTACATGCTTTATTTAAAAATTCAACTTTCGACCATAACAATAACGATGTGTTTCTCAAGACACAAAAACAAACCAATCAAAAAATAGCATTTTGAGAAAGACAAGACCATTAGTAGTGATCGATTGTTGAATTTTTTAAATAAAGCGTTATGATTGATTGATATACCGTAAAATGTTACATTTTCCCACATTTGGCTGCAAACACCTTTATATAATGTATTATAATTTGATGTTTTACATTCAAGACGTACTCGACATGTATTGCTGTCATAAGACGTCGTCGAGCCCAGAAGACGGCTCAATAAGTATGAAAATAAGCCGGGTTTTTGTATTGTCACTTTGGCGGAATCAGTTTCATTGAACTCCTAAACGGATTGTAACATCTCTTTTTTATGACTCTTCTAATCGAGACGATAAAATAAGATTTACACCCGACTTTGACAACCGCCTCAACGCGACGACTCGATCGAATACGCATCGATAATCAATCAATGACGTTTACTCCTCCACTATTGTAGATCCAACAACGCAGACACTCGCCGAGCTGTGACACTATGTTGTATGGAGACATCAATTAACTTATCTCACTCTCGCATCTCCGGATCGTAAATCTCCGTGGGTAGTCGGCCCGACCGAGCACCGGGCCCGCCGGGGTCCGTAATGGGCCCGACTAGGCCCAATCAGGGCGTTACCCCGTGTTAACGACGGAGTAGCGTCTACATTGATAAATGATAATACAGAGATTTTATGATCATTTAGTGTTTAACGACGTACTAAAATGTTGGGTCCATCGACTTGGACTGGGCACTCATTGTGGCGGGGGAACCGAACCATTTAGGAGACAATTTGAATTTTGGAGCATCGTATGGTATCGGAATATGGTTTATTATTGGTTTCACTTATTTTGGTCGATTGTTTTATTATTATTTATGTTTTAACAACATATTCGACAGTTCATATGACGTCGGAGGAGACATATTGAAGGATTGGGGATGGAATAGGAATGATTGTTGTAGGAAAGTGTACAAGTAGGAGGACTAATATGCATAGGGAAAGAGGCGGGCCTGATTTTCTCGCCTCTTACGATCGGCAGAGTTATACCCTGGGCCAATTTCTACCCGGGGTCCAGACAAGGTGGCGGAATAGGAAAAGAGGACTTTCTTCCGTCGCCTCTTACGACTCGCATTCTACCCCGGACCCAAACGACAAAATATTGTTGTTGTTGATAGAGCGAACACTGTTGGCACTAGGAAGACTGTAACCTTTAAACTATTGGTGTAATTTATTTTTATTTTTATTATTATCGTTGTCAAAGTCACTGTTTGTCACTATTGCTTTAGTCGTCGTACAACAACTTCGGTAATGCTTTCGTCACGGGTGGTTGACCGTCAGCCAACCAGCGGCCGTGGCTAATTCAGATACCTGCTCGGACTGGCCGGGACCGTAAACACGTCATTGATTGATGACGAAAGCAATACCGAAGTCGTCGTCGAGTGTGTACATGTGCGGGGAGACCCTACCGCGCGAGGGGGCCGCAGCCTGGGGCGCCATTAGCAGCGCCTACGAGAGCCGTGTTCCGTCTTTATTACCCGATAGACGTGTCCCCGTGTCTCGCGACAGTTGGGGGACACGGGGACACATCGCTGTCATTAGCGGACGGGATAATTACTACACGGGTTGTAATTAACGTATGACGTATGTATGGTCCAGTGACAGAGGGGGTAGGACGTGGCCATTCTTGGATACATTTTAATTATGTCGACAGAGTTGGCGAATTTGCTGGTTGAAATATAATGTTTTATTTTTGTTACTTATTTTTGTTTTAACGGTTTTCATTTGATTAATTGTTACTCGGCGTACTTAACTGTTAGGTTGGATGACGTAGCCCCTCTGTCGCGTCTTACGACAGGTAGGCAGATTTACCGTGTTATCAAATAGGTGGTAAGAGAAAAGGGACAATTTGTAGGATACATTCAGGAAACGACAATTCAAAATGTGAATTCTTTGCGTGGTATTTAACGACACTAGGTAATATGACGTCGTCCCTTTCAGCACCTATTACGACTAGCAGAGTCACCCTGGGCCGCTATTGCACCCGACGGTACTGGCAGTGACGAGGGCGTATCACATGATGCGTGGGTGGAAATGCTGTAACATACCGACAGCTGATTTACCTTATGCCCGTTTTATTACTTGTAGTTTTTATTCGCGCCAAGTTAATTCAAGATTGTATTGTGTCATCTTGCAAGCGATGTGCAGGCCTACAATAAACGTAAAGTGCACTCAAAGTACACTGTGAAGTGAATAGACGTTTTATTAGTGGGATATTGTTAATTGTTTCGGAAACAGTGGCGGTGCACAGAGTGTTCGTCGGTCAGCCCCGACGTCGCCTCTTACGACAGGCAGAGCTACGCTGGGCCTATCTACCACGAGTCAGTTACCGACGTACTAGGTATATGACGTCGGCCGATTATTTTGTATCTGATTATTTGTGTCTAATGACCTACTCGACAAAGCTAGGTCATATGACGTCGGGGTGTGATTGGAGGAAACTCAAGAAAGGGACAAGTTTCATTATCTGTTGTTTTTCGAACGTACTCGACAACTACGACGTCGGTTTTTCAGTCGCCTCTTACGACTGAGCCAGATTCTACCCAGACGGCAAGAAGCCCATTAGACTCTGTTCACTGTGATGGATATTGTCGTATGCTATGCCTGATCACTTTACGTGACGCTGCACTAATAGACTTGTCGTAATGACATCGTAGTGCGTCATAAAGAGTCTCCAGTTATTGACGGTGATGTAGGTGCGCTGTGTTGAGGTGATACCCGCTTCTGCAGCCCATAGATCACATCTGATAGGCCGGAGAGATTAATGCACGTCCTGCAAGGAACAGAGCGGTGCGTTCACATTCAGATGCGCTTCTAGACAATAAGTGTATCAATAACTGTATGTAATAATGTTTACCAAGCGCATACAGTTTTTTTGATTGATTTGTGTTTAACGACGTACTCGACGGTTAGGTCAAATGACCTCGGGGAAGGATATTGCAGGAAAAGGATAAGTGGTAATAATTAGTTTTAAAGGGGTAAATGTGTGGAAAGTGGCAATTGGAGGACCTCATTTAGTTGAAGTATGTACCTGGGTACTACCAAGTTCCTTTTTAATTAATTAATTTTGGTTGTACGACGTACTTGACAGCTAGTTTTATATGTCCTTGTGTGTTGTTTTTTAATTTCTGTGGCTTTTGAGGATGGGAAATTTATGTAATGTTACCCATTACCGAACCGTCGAGCATAATTTTTAATTTTAATCGGTCAGGAGTACCACTTCGATAAACAACTTCGATTGACAAATTTTTCTTACGATTTATGAATTAAGGGCCCTTCGAGAAAAATTTGTAGTAATTTTATTTTTAATTATGTTTTTAGTACAAACGATTGCAAATTACTTATTAAACTTTTTGCTTTCCTTACACAAATATTGAATTTTACGTTCACATGTTTAATTACGGTATATTATTACAACCACATCGTTATTTTAAGTGTGCCAGATTTTAGTTCAGCTATTAGCGAGTGATACTATTCACTTGAGTTACGTAGGTAATAACCCAGGCTCTTCTAATGAGCAACGCTCACAATATTTACGACATAATGTTTTCCACCTTCAATATTGCAAAAAACCCGGTAAGTCAACAGCGCATATTGAAACCTCGCCTCATAACACCCAAAAAACAAAAGCAAAAAAACTCGATTTATTTCCTATATCGCCTTCGTTTTTTGTTTCCCTTTAAAAGAACATCTTTTATCACTCTCGGGCGTCCATTAAAAACATCTAAACTCCGAATCTTGTCCGAAATCGTCTGAGATCTGAACGGAACGAAGCTGCGCCGAACCAGCTGCGCCCGGGGCTGTCTGGAGACAAATGGACGTCTCTATATGTGGGACAGATGTAGCTGGACACTGTCATGTCTCGCGTACATGGAAACCCTTTCTGCTCGCCTTCCCGCCACGGCCACTTAGTGGCTGACACGGGCCTAGGCGCCGGTTAGGCCTGGCCTAGCCTCCCAGCCAGCCACTCGCTCCGTCAGGCGGCCAAATTTATAATTTCATTTAGAACATTTTATTTTATACGTCTCGGCGTTTTATATAGTTGGCTCTTAAACTAATAGAATGTAATGTGGAGGTTTTAGCACTATGGGCGAATGGATATATAATTCCGTGTCTCTAATGTTCTTTATACTTCTCTCTTTCTGTAGGCTGTATATAGACGTGAAGCGACATTCATAGTTATATACAGACAGTATATGTTGATTGTTAAGTATATATTTACGTTATTTGTATTGTTTAACGACGCTCTCAACCGTTGGGTCATTGACTTTGGGGAGAACTAATATTTTAGTTGTTGTGTTATTATTTGGTGTCTAACGACGTATATGTTCATATGAGGTCATATGACTTCGGGGAAGGATTGGAGGAAAGAGACAAGCAGGAGGACTTTAATTAAAACATGTTGAGAGGAACGTAATGGAAAGGAAAGGACCTCTTACGATTAACAGAGTCACCCTGAACCAAATTCTACCCAAGGCTAAGAGAAATTGGAAGAAAGGGATAATGATGAATTAAATTTAAATGGGTACATCTAGGTAGATCTCATGTCATCGCCTCTTATGATTGTCAGAGTCATCCTGAATCAAATTCTACCCGGGGGCCATTAAGAATGAGATCATGGTGTTGCACGCGAGCCCTGATTGCTGGCGCCGGTCACTGCGAGGAGGAATCTACCTCGACCAACCCCCTCACATATATCAAGCAAACAATTACTCAGCCATTGCACAACAGACAGATGTCCCTCGACAGTTATCGACGTCGGTATTTACGGCAGACGTAGCGACGACAAGGCAAGCGGCGCCCACGCCTCAAAGTCACGGGTGGGATTCGAACCCACGCCCGCAGTTCCGGATGCTCTCGCCTCAAGGCTGCGTGCGCAACAGTGATGAGAGAATGCGCCTCTCAGGGAAGAGAGAGTTTACTTCATTGTCTGTTGAGCTACTGTCTCACAACACGGAGTCTTTGTCACGTGATTATTTGATTTATTTCAGGGGATATAGATTGATCGATTATTTCGAGTTTAACGACGTACTCAACAGCTATATGTCATATGACCTCGGGGGGTGATTGGAGTAAAGGGTTGGGAAAGTAGAAGGAGGACTTATATTCAAAGGAGTTAAAGAGAGGATAGGGAAAAGGGAGGACCACATTTTCTCACCTCTTACGATCGGCAGAGGTAAACCCTTGGGAAAATTCTACCCCAGGCCCAGACGTGGTCGTGGAAGGGAATATGAGGAAAGAGGAGGAAGAAGGAAAATGAAGACGAGTATTTTATTTCATTTCTCAATTATTTTTTCTTGTTCTTGATTATATTTTATATAGTTCAGTAGTTTGTTTTGTTTTTCATAGTCGGCCCCTACACCTAGGGGCACCCATTGTTGCTATGGATTTGTTTTGTTTATGGGAAATAACATGGAGACAACTGTTACCTTGGTAACAATGGGCGCCCCTAGGTGTAGGGGCCGACTATGAATTCCAACCTTAGATTTGAAGGGATAAATTGGTGGAAGGGGTAACAAATAGGACATCTTTGTTTTCACAGCCACCATAGACTAAATAATTTTGTATTATTTTGGGTGGTAAATTTGTCGCCTCATACGATTGGCAGAGTCACCCTGGGCCACATTCTACCCCGGGCCCAGACGGGGAAGGGCCCCAGAGACACAACGAGATAATAGTCAAGCCTGATATATAATACAGACGCACAAGCAGGTGCTTCGTGTGGTCGGTGACAAATCAGATGCATCTAGAATACTCGTCGCGTCGCTTATATCTAGATGTGGACGGCGGATAGGCAGGATGATGGTAATTAACTCTGATGATATTATAAATATGTTGATTGAAGTTTGATGTTAATGTTTTCATTACCATTTGAAGGTAATGAGTCAGCACTTATGTTGTCGAGAAGAAGATCAACATTACTGGTGATACTTCTTGTCCACAAGGAAATTATTATTTGGAATCGAGGTTTCATTTATAAGGATTTGTTATTCGGTTTATTACCATATAATTTCTGAACTTCCGTTAAAATGTAAACAAAATTACGTACTCACTTGTTCATAACGTCGGCTAAAATATTGATAATTTTAAAATTGAGCCAAACGCAATTCATTTCGTAAATGCTCTGCTTTTTAAATTATATTGTTTAACAACGTACTCGTGTACCAGGTACTATGACGTCAGTGGAGATTGAAGGAAAGGGATAATTAAGAGGCGTAAAGGAGTTACGGGGAAGAAAGGGAAATTGGAGGACTTCATTTCGTCGACTCTTTCAAGAGTCAGTCACCCTGCGACAAAATTCTACTCCGGCCCCAGACGTGAATCAATAAATACCGATTTATTTTTGCGATTAGATTGTATGCATTACATTTTATGACATTATGATTCGTATGTGACATAAAACACTGACATGAGTGTAATGTCAGCTGCAACGAGAGACTGGCCCGGCCTGGCATAACAGGCTTTGCATTATATTGATGTCTCCAATTAGCAGCAACACAAATACCTCAATAACAGTCAAACCGGTAATGGTATTCGCAACCACTTACTGCACACTTTGAGTTGGTGCCAATTGCGTCGACCGTTGAGTTTGCGGCGCGTTTTAGTGGTTCGTCTTCGCCACCGTTCTTAGTTTCTTGTTTCAAAGACCCGAGAGTACAGTAACAGAATCTACAAGAGTATCTGGCTTTGAGTTATACTTTGATGCTACTTGTGAATTTTATTGCGGGAAGCTTTTTCAAGAGTTTCATAATCTTTTGATTATGTATAGGTAGTTTTTTTTTTAAATTCAATTTCTATTATTTGGAGTTTATTTGTATTATTTGATGTTTAACTTTAATGACGTACTTGACAATTATGATCATATGTCGTCGGGGGGTGATTGCAGAAAAGGGACAAGTAGGACCTAACAGGGAGGAAAGGGACAACACGTCGAGGATTTATATTCAAAAGGGGAAATAGGAGAACCTCTTATCGTCGCCTCTTACGATTCGCAGAGTCACACTGGGCTTATTCTACTCCGGGCCCATGACGGTGTGCGTATCTCTTTTTCGTGCCATTTGATTACTTTTGCTTATTTGCTGCATGTTCTACAGCTGACCATACGACGTCGGGTCATGTTTGTCACGCAAACATCCCATGGTGGCCATACCCCCACCGTGTCCAGTACACATCCAGCTGGGCGAGGGGTGGGTTCACCCTCGCTTGGTGGGGGCGGCGCCGCTCTGCCCCTCATCGCGCAGGCGTCGTTCCCTCCCCCAGGCCGGGGGTGGCGTCGGTAGGGGAGGGGGTGAGACGCTTCGTCTAGTCACGTTATACGAGCCCATCTAGAACTTTGCATTGGTTTCTTAAAGGAATTCTGTGATTTTGGTGTTTAACGACGTAGGGGTATGATTGCGTCATATGGTTTCGACGTCTTTGTCGCTTCTTACGATGGGCAGAACTACCCCGGATTTGTTATATGATTGATTTGATTATTTGTGTTTAGCGACGTACTCGCATATTACGTCGGAGAAGGATTGGCGGGGACCGTAGTAGGGGGGATTTTATTTTATTTTATTAATCATTTCCATTTACTACAAAAGTGAATGGGGGTTGGCAGAAAAGAGCACAGCTCCAAACACACAGAGTGACTGCCAACCCATACTCTAATTACTTAAAATCTAAATATAATAATAAACATAATACAAAATACAAAACAAAAAACATGAAAACATAATATGAATGAAAATATAATTATAAGACACAACTGTTAAATATGAAGTAAAAAAGAATAAAAAAATGAAAATTTACAAAACAATGTTTAAAAAATGCTCCGTTAAAGAGGCTTTGAAGACATTTAAATGGAAAGGTGAGTAGGGGAGGGAGAGAGAAAAGGCAGGACCTCATTTCGCTGCCTCTTACGACTGGCAGAGTTATACTGGGCCAAATTATATCCCGGGCCCAAACAGGGGTTGCCAAACGGGACATTTTTGATTAACTAGTTTGAAATTGGAACACATAATTTGTTTGGCCTCTTACAAACGACAGACGTGGTTTGCAAGTACGTCCTGCACTGCGCAGAACATTACACGTAACAGCCCCGTGTGCGTGTGCGTGTGCGTGTGCGTGTGCGTGTGCGTGTGCGTGTGCGTGTGCGTGTGCGTGTGCGTGTGCGTGTGCGTGTGCGTGTGCGTGTGCGTGTGCGTGTGCGTGTGCGTGTGCGTGTGCGTGTGCGTGTGCGTGTGTCACGTTAGAGTAGCTACCGCTCCTTGTCAGCGCCGTTTTGTTTACCACAGTATAAAAATGATTAATTACCTCAAGGTTAATAAGATCAAAGTCGTTTGAGAACCGAGTGAGCTAATTGATTCTCAATGCATAAACTTAGCGAGCAAGCAGACTCGAAGGAAAGCCAGGGTATTATCTACTCTACTTGCAAAACCACCACGGCAACACGTCGTGACGTCACGGCGGGGCTGACAAATAATATATAATGATATTTGGCTACAATTAACAACACACACTACTGTAAGTGTGCTTTTCAATTCAATTTTTAAAAAAAAACGGGGGTCACGGGCATTCTTTTTGAGTTATTTCGAGCTATTTTCTACGCTGTTACCCTATCTTCCCTATTGTACAATTGAAAAACCTATACGCGTTGACCTAAAATACGGTGCAGTAGATTAACATGAAATTAAACATGTTTAAGTTATGTATCACATTGTAGATGATTAAACAGTGAATAAAACAGGCATTAAAAAGACGATATTATTAAACTCGTTTTAGAGATATTCGTGACTAAACACACAAATACCATTGCAAAACCACCACGGCAACACGTCGTGACGTCACGGCGGGGCTGACCAATAATATATAATGATATTTGGCAATAATTGACAACATACACTACTGTAAGTGTGCTGTTCATTTAACTAAAATAAAAAACGGTGGTCACGGGCCTTCGTTTTGAGTTACTTCGAACTATATTCTACGCCAGAGGTTCTCAAAGTCAAGTGAATCACGGACCCCCACCTAAACAAAAACCCGCAGTCTTCGAGGACCCCCAACCTCCAAAAAAACGCATTATGCTAATTATTCTTAGTTTTGCCCATATCGTTATGCTACCTCCTCTCCGATGTCATTAGGTTTTCCCGACTTAGCAATCAACAGAGAAACAGCATATGATGCAGTTGCTTTTTTATTTGTAGTGCCTGTTGCAGTTTTTCAATTTTATTTTTTGACTTTTTCATTTCATTGCCTTTTATTTTAAAAATTCTATTGACTTACCAGAAAACTCGTAGTGTTTTGTTTCTATATGCCTACGCAACTTAGCAGGTTTCATTGCTTCATTGGAAAGTATTTCGTAACACAAAACACATTGCGGATTTTGTTCAATGTCTGTACCCGCTTGCACAAATCCAAGGTTAAAATATTCATCACAATATTTGCGCTTTTTTGGCTTTATTGGCACGATCACTAGATTTTGAGCAAGACGGCTCTTCAAGGTTAGGTGGGACAAGGGCCTGTCTGCCGCCTCCATTAGTTTCAATCGGCACTTGAGTTGCACGTACAGTACAGTACCCGTCTTTAACCAACGATCCATTAATTTTTATTATATTGTACATTTAATATTACGTATATACCAAAAACACTGCACTGTAGCACTTCGCGTGGTGTCTACCTACGCCAACTAGTCTTACTAGTCACTGTGAGAGTGTATACTGAGTGAGTCAAGTGGCTGTTTTGTTTTGGTCGCATCCGCGTGATTCATTCCTCCCCCTTCCCCACGGCAGTCTCTGTAGACGTGCTCTCGGTCTCACGTCAAGGTGACAGCTACACTGCCTACTCCTGCCAATTGAGATTGACCAATACAATTATGGGTTTTTAGCGTATATAGGTAGCTTGATTTGGTGAAATGTCATTCCTAACCGTATAGATATAGAAAGTGCTATTAATTTCAAACACAAAATAACGTTTATTAACAGCAGTCTATAATTTTTTTTCCCATTCCTTAGGCCTTAAGCTAGCTCCGCGCGGACCCCGTGGTATGGGCTCGGTCCGCGGACCACACTTTGAGAAACTCTGCGTTAGAAGAAAGGTTGTGTACACGCGAAGGCTGGGGTTGTTTGCTGGGACAAATAGATGGATAGAAAGGGAAAATTGGAGGACCTCATTTCGTCGCCTCTTACGATTAGCAGAGTTACCCTGGGCCAAATTCTACCCTGGCGTAAACCAAAAAACATAATGATAATGGAATCGGTACCGCAATAAGCGAACGGTTTGCTGTATCGCACAATGAGTTATTTAAACAATTCAATAAGTCAGGTTGAGGTGGCAATTCTTGCCACGTTGATTGATACCAACGATTGCTGCAATGCAGAGAAGAAGTTCATTTGGAATACTTTACGTTTAGAAGAATTTGTGACTAAAATAGAGATTTCCTTCCATTTGAACTCGCGATAGAATATATCCCGTCTACCTCAGCCAGTCTTCATACTTTGTGGACTATTTAGCGTCAACCGACGTACTGGACAACAGACAACTAAGTCATATCACTTCGCGGGGTGACGGGTGGGAAGAGACAAATAGGAGGACAAGTAGGAGGACTAATATTCAAAGGGGAGTATATATATATATATATATATATGTGTATAGGGAAGAACGAACACGTCATTTTCTCGCCTCGTACGATCGGCAGAGGAATATCCCGGGCCAAATTCTACCCCGTGCCTAAAAGAGAAGTAGGGCCGGTATTTCAATGTCCAGTTAAATTGTTTTCACCATGACAACGGCCAATAGAAATACATCAAACTGGGCTTACCTGACAGTTAAATTTACCTTACGCTTTAACTGGAAATTGAAATTACACAGGTCAATCAATCAACAATATACCTAGTGCAATCACTGTGTGGGCTACACAACACCGTTGAGCAGTGTCGCGTATTGATTGTGTGCCAGCATGGCAGGCAGCTATGGCATGCGTGTCTCTCCCTGCTAAGTGCGTGCTGCGTGCGAGCCAGTGTGGGTGTAGGGGTGGGAGGGGAGTGTAACGAACGCCAAGTCTACCTCCAAACCGACCCCACCCCACACTGATGGCAACACATTCATTTTGTTGATAGTATTATTATTGTTATTATTTAATTAATTAGTTGTAATAGTGTTTAATGACGTACTCAAGAATTTTGAGGAATGGGGCAAGTAGGTTTCGATTTTTTTGTGTTTTACGATGTACTCAACTGTTAGTTAATTTGATTTGAGTGAAGAGACAAGTAGAAAGAATTCGATTTAAAATTCTAAATGGAATGGATGGGAAGGTATGAGAAGATCTCATAATGTCACCTCTTACGACTAGCAGAGCCACCTGAGTCCAATCTTTACCCCGGTACCAGACGGGTTAGTACCTCATTCAGACTCTTATTATGATAATGGGAAATTCTTACGATGGGTAGAGAATCACCGCTGGCCCAAATTTACTCTTTACCCGAACGGGTACATACCTCGCGTGTACGCATACACAATTGTGTCTATTTATCTAACGTGTATATACCTGAACCAACCTTATGGGTGCGAAGACTTGCGTACAACCTATCCTTGTGGTAACCGCCAACAAAGGGTTTATAAAAAAACGTGTTGATTTCGTCGAGTTAAGCAGACAACTCCGACATAAGACCTCTAACACGAACGTGTCCAACTCAGGATGTTCATTAATAATCTACAATGAACGAAGTGTGGCACAGAAAATACAAATGTCTTTAATTTGTTAACGAAGTTCTTTGCGACAGCTGTGCGTGTGCGTGTGCGTGTAGGGGGAATTTGATACTTGGTGTTCAACGACGAACTCAAATGTTCTTATTTATTATATTTTCTGCTACCCTAGTATAGAGGCTGCATTAAATACTTGCTATGTTAGGTTAAAGGTTATAGGAAATTATGTTTTTTTGTTTTCTAGCTGGGCTGGGGGTTGATGAAAAGTTATCTTAGTATTATTTCATTTGTGTTTAACGATGTACTCCACAAATATGTCGATGACGTTGGGGAAAGAGATTGGAGGAAATAGACAAATAGGCGGAGAAGGAATAAGGAAATAAATTGAAATAAAGGGGTAGCGAGAAATTGGATAACTTAATTTCTTCGCCTCTTACGGCTGGCAGAGTCACTGATTAGCCAATAGAATATTCTACAATTGAGGAAGAAAAATAGGAGTAATAGCTTCTTACATGATGAGCGAAGAACGAAATAGTGTTAATTGCGTTCATCGGTCCTACTCCAGCACATTAGTGTGATCTTGAGATATTTTGAGTCAATACACTCCTCACAATCACATCAGCCTAACTCGTCACTAATTGATACTTGAAATTGTAGACTAAAGAATAACACTCACACTACTGTAACACTTCAATATAGTGTAAACACACACTACTGTAACACTTCAAGATAGTGTAAACACACTGTATCTGTTTCATTATGCTATTATTTATTTTTTATTATTTGTTGTTTTAGGACGTACTCGACAACGCGGTCATATGACGTCGGAGAAGATTGGAGGACCTCATGTCGTCATCTCTCACGACTGGCAGAGTCGCCCCTAGCCCGGACGGAGGTAAATAATTCTGTTGCAGGGCCAAACGGGAGGAAAAGGGAAAGAGTAGACGTTATTAATATTAAGTCACTTACTCAGCACGGTTGGCAGAGTAATGTCAGACAAAACTGTAACTCGCGCTTTGACGGAGACAAATGAAAAGAATCTCAAAATTAAGAGGATTGTGTGCGGCCAGAGTACCACTCTGAGCGTCCGGCGTGCAGTCTCATTGTACGTCGACCCGGTTGTGCGCTGTTGTTGTAGTTTGCAGTCAGGGGGTCACTGTTGGGATTTTTAGCCCGAGCCATGTCCATTCGTTTGGACCTTGTTTGGGTCTTTTTCTTGTAGGTAAACCGGCGGTATCTATCTCCGCACCTCGTACTCCTACAAACTTACGTAATTATCTCAAGACGTGTGGTATGTCATGCTAGTATGTTTATATACGCTGAAAGAAGATGTACTTGAGCTTATTTAGAAGGTATCAAGTTAAGTGAAAATACTCGGGTTCTCTGACAAATCGATACTTTGTGTGACATAACGTAATTTTCTAATGACACGCAGACAGCCCCTGAAACTTATGTAATTATCTCTAAATGTGTGGTACGTCACGCGGGTCTGTTTACATTTGCTTACAATTTATGTAGTAAGACTTAATAAGAAGGTAACAAGTAAAGTGAATATAGTCGGGTTCTCTTACAAATCGATACTTTGTGTGACATTACGTAGTTTTCGAATGACACACAGACAGCTCCTGAAACTTACGTAATTATCTCTAAATGTGTGGTATGTCACGCAGGTCTGTTTACATGTGCTGACAATGCATGTTGTTTGGCTTAATTAGAAGCTATAAAGTTAAGTCAACTCACTCAGGTTCTCTTACAAATTGATACTTTGTGTGAAATTACGTAATTTTCGAATGACACACAGACAGCCCCTGAAACTTACGTAATTATCTCAAAATATGTGGTATGTCTCGCGGGTTTGTTTACATGTGCTTACAGTACATGTAGTTGAGATTAATTAAAAGGTATCAAGTTAAGTGAACATACTCAGGTTCTCTTACAAATCGATACTTTGTGTGACATTACGTAATTTTCGAATGACACACAGACAGCCCCTGAAACTTACGTAAGTATCTCAAAATGTGTGGTATGTCACGCAGGTCTGTTTACATGTGCTGACAATACATGTAGTTTGGCTTAATTAGAAGGTATAAAGTTAAGTGAACATACTCAGGTTCTCTTACAAATCGATACTTTGTGTGACATTACGTTATTTTCGAATGACACATAGACAGCCCCTGAAACTTACGTAAGTATCTCAAAATGTGTGGTATGTCACGCAGGTCTGTTTACATGTGCTGACAATACATGTAGTTTGGCTTAATTAGAAGGTATAAAGTTAAGTAAACATACTCAGGTTCTCTTACAAATCGATACTTTGTGTGACATTACGTAGTTTTCGAATGACACACAGGCAGCTCCTGAAACTTACGTAGTTATATCTTAAAATGTGTGGTACGTCACGCGGGTCTGTTGATATGTGCTTGCTCTGCAGTACAAAGAGCTTTTATAATTTATTAACGCCAAGAGGTATTGTAATGCGTCATCACTTGGTAAGCGTGGCCAGTTGACGATCGTTGCGACGAAAGATAGTGTTATTTCCATGCACAGGTAATTTGTTTTAGATGCACATTGCAATCTCTTATTAATGTAATCACATATAGCTTTAACGACATAGATTCATGCCATTTACAGATGTGTTAAGTGCCAACAAATCCGATGTGTCTAGCCATAACATTGGTCACGTTGCTACGGTGGCATCAAATGCATTTGTGGTGGTTTAACGACGTCATTAACTGGCAGGTCAAAGGTCGTCGGCCCTTTGTCGCCTCGTGCGATGGGCAGAGCTACCCTGGGCCTATTCCATCCCCGGGCCAGATGGGGAACAGAGGGTGTATTAAAGGCGATTCAGGATAAAGTGCATGAGGCAAATCGACGTCATAGCAATTAATCGGGGGAAGTCGGAGGGATACATTCTAGATCCCTCAATCCGCTTTGAGGATCACCTGGGACAAGCGGAGGAGGTTGATCGTGAAAAGCAGGGGATTTTTAACCCTACTGGTGCCTATTATAAGACCTATTATACAATCTGAAGAATATCAGAGTTATGGGTCTTATGATAGGTGCTAGGGGTACAATCCCCGGCTTTTTCGAGGAATTCCGGAAGACGTTCAAACTACCATCAAGTCTCACCGAAGAAATTGTTCTGGCCGTAATACGATGGTCTATTTTCATCTTTAAGCACCATTTGTATTCTTAATTTTGTTTAGTTTATATTAAGTGTAATTTGTTTCTATTTTCGTTTTGATATAAATTGTATGTTATTGTTATTCTGTGTCTTACGGCAACAGCTATGGCTGCAGAGACCAATAAAGGTTGTTATTATTATGACAAATTTATTGGGGAGCGCGTCAACTCATTTTGCGATTACGGAATTTTAGATATTTGCTGTTTAACGACGCTCTCAACACCTATATCTTATGATGTCGTTTTTTAAAGATTAGATTAATCTGTGTTTAACGACGTACTCGACAGCTAGGTCATATGACGTATGAAAGTGTTGGAGGACATAGACAAGTAGGAGGACTATAAAGAGTATGTGAGGACCTGATACGACTAGCAGAGTCAGTCTGTGTCAAATTCTACCTCACCTGGAGAAAGGAAGTTGTTTTGTAATAATATTGTCCTTGTCTTGATCTATCACTCCTCATCGTGTCGAATAGCAACAACAGAGACGTGCAGCAAAGTAGCGCCCGTACAACATGCAGGTGTAAAGGTAGCTCGCGTGCGGCCGCTATACTGCTTGCTGGTAGCTCAACCGGGCGTCAATGCTTCCTGGATAGATTTAAGCCTATCATATCGCTGCTCATACGGGTCTCTGAGATATCACTCTATCTTTCGTACGTGCTGATTGGACGCCCTTTGTTGCAAGGTGGTGCTCGGGAGGGCAATATGTTTCGAACATATTATTTTATTTTGAATCTCAATCTATGTGACATTGTACAACATATTTTACGGTTTGATTATTCGACAGCTAGATTATATGACGCCAAAGGAGATTGTAGGAAATCGACAAGGAGGAAAAAATGGGTGGAAAGAAAAATGGTAGGAAATAGGAATCACTATTCGACGCCTGTTACGAGTGGCAGAGTCACGTAAGGTTGTGTTTAACGACGTACTCGACGACTAGTAATTGGAGAGCAACAACAAGTAGGAGGAATTGTAATTCAAATAAACAAATACAAACATCCCGATTTAATATGGGAGAAAACTGGTTAAACATTTGAATACTGACCGTTTTCTACAATCCCCAGTTGGGAATTTTGATTTGATTAAGATCCCAAAATACATTTTATTTTAATTATTTTTTTATTAAACACCAAATAATCAAAAATAAAATGTATTTTGAGATTTTAAACACATAAAAATTCCCAATTAGGGATTGGATCAGCATCAACAATCTGTGTATTTACCTCACGAATAGATTAATTCTAAAAAACTTCTCGTTGAATTTCTTCCTCTCTCGTCTCTTGTCGAAGTAAGTTGTAAGTTGTAAGCACTCAGTCCCCTGCCCAGGTCTGTTGTCCTGGTCCGAAGGGGTTGTGTTATGTCTCAGCGATAGAGTCTGCCGAGTGTCTGTCTCAATCTACCGAGACGGGGACATAAGAGCGCTCACACCGCCTTGCAACCAACCGCCTCTCAGCCGCGCGGCCGACGCACTCAAAGCACTGCCGACCGAACACATGGCCGGTGAACAATTTAAAATTAATTACAATTTTAAAGGGGAAATTTGTCAAAGATAAAACGTTTCTATGTGTCTTTGGTTTGGCGATAGGGCTAAAATGTAAAAAGGTTTTGTGTGGCTGGGAAGAGTTGGGGCTTGTATTTTAGTGGGGGGGACGCAAAGTCTTCTGATACAATGTTTAGTTTCAAGTTGCTCGTAAAAATATTGATGGATTTTGTGACTTGACGTCTCTCACTGTGATATTCCCAACAGAGACGGTGCTATAGGGAGTCACAGTGGACATAGTGGAGGCCAAATATCTGTTGATACTTGAGCTGTCGATATAGATGCCGAATATGTTTACCACGGTTATTTAATAATTAATTTTGTATTTTGGATTATTTAGTGTTTAACGTCGTACTCGACAACTATGTTATAATGACTTCGATCACTGATTGATTGATGATTTGAGTTTAACGACGTATACTCGACAACTATGATCAATGATCATATGGCGTCGGAAGGTGGGGGGAGGAAATGGGGGCTGAGTAGAGGAAAGAGACAATTAAAACGAATAATATTCAAATGCGAGGAAAGTGAGAGAGGAGGAGCTTATTTCGTCGTCTTACGACTGTCAGAGTCACACAGGGCAAAATGTACCAGATGGGGGGCACAATATTGAAAACGTAGTTACTATAACCAACATACAGTTTCGTAGGAACTAAGCTCTGGATTAAGTACTGGTTATTTTGGAAGTCAATTGCAAATTGGTTTCCAAAATGACAACAGTAATGATATGATAGTAATTTATGAAATTTTGTTGATCCAGTTTTGAGTTCTTCTTATGAAAGTAAAATTAGTGTTGGTTTGTAACCTTTTATTTTGTGCGATTAGTAGTAGTTGACTCATCTTTCGCCTTTAATAGTGCTTATATTAAGTAATTAGGTGTTAGTTAGTCACATGACGTCGGCTCCCTTACAGCAGGCAGAGCTGGGCCCAAACAGACAATCACGCTTCTGATTCGTTGAGTAGATGATGATGATGAGTACGAAGGTAAATCACATAAATAAATGCGCGTGGTTTACACCTAACCGGAACTAAACAGGGTGAATGAGTTAATACAGACGTCTGTCTCGTTTATAACCGACAACGACCGTGAAATGCGAGATGCACTGCTGGACTGCATGGTGAGGTGTTGAGTGGGTGCTAATCCATGTCTAATGTTTCAGAGAGGGTTTTATTCCACTTGTTAACGACGTACTTAACCTTGCTTAGTCGTATGACACCGCCTCTTACGACGGGCAGAGCTACTCGAGGCACAGACGGGGCTTGCAATGAGTCTTGCACACACATTTATAATCAAATATCTTTATCTTCTCTGATTTGAAAATGTTCAATAAACTTTTAACAAGATATGAATTTGTGTCGTTCGCGATGGCTCATGGAGTGAGCATGCATGGGTGCTATTGTTTGTAGTTTGAGAATGTACTCGATAGCTGGGTCATATAGAGGTAGGGGAAGTATTGGAGGAAAGAGACAAGTACGTAGGAGGAAGAATCAGTTTTGATGGAGGTAAAGTAGAAATGGGACGACGTCATTTTACGACAGGCAGAGGTACCCCGACCAATTCTCTACCCCAGGCGAGTTTCTTTGTAATGTCGACTTCGAGGTAAACCCCGGATTCGAACCTAGACCGAATCATCAACTTTTATGAACCAGTCCAGCGCCTAATCGACGGGGAACTACGACACTAAAAGCTCGCCAACATGGAAACGAAACGGTGACAATATTATGCCCCCCCCCCCCCCCCCCCCCCCCGCCGGGCGCACCTCCCTGTGACCATATCATTAGCAGCCCACGAACAAGTGATTCAGACCGCCATGACGAGATCATCAGGATCCTCGTCGCCAGGCACCCTTGTGTTGCGTCGTCGGCCGCCAAACAACTCGCGAGGAACAAGTCAAAGATCTTATCACGAATCTTTATTTCCTCTCGGCCGTGCTTTTACAATGAAAATCGGGTTCGAGACGTGGATTACCATGAGTAAAGTATCGACGTCATTAGGAAAGGTTTTTTTTTTTTTTTTTTTTTATTTAAATGTATACAACAATGTTGTTTCTCGATTCATTGTAAGTGTTCTTCTTATTGGGATGTCCCACTAGGAAGAAGTCTACCGCCATCACGACAGAGTTGAGCACGTGGTTGTCCAGGGTGAGAAAGTCGAGATTGTGCTCTTGTTCTCTTCTTCTCTCGGGCGTAGAGTTCACAAATTAAGACGCATTTAAAGACTATTAACTAATTTATCTATCAGTGGTGCGGTTGATTCAATCTGGGAACACGAAAAGTAAAGCACCCTCCCCCCTCCTCCCCCACCTTCGTCTCAAGGTTGCGATAGTGAAGTAGCTTCAATGTGTCACGTTTTCGATAGTTTGAAGTTGGAAATTTGACATTTATTTGGTTTAACGCCGAGATAATTTAAAGTTTTTGTAACAATGTATTAACTAAGAAAATAATGACTGAATTTATTATATGCGTTATAAATTCATTTGATGTAACATTTATTACTATTAGTGTTAACTATTTTAAAATTGGTGGAACAACCGACTGTGGACAATACATTTTATATGTTTTTATTTGGGTGTTAAAAGATAATTTAAAAGTGTCATTATTGTCGATGATAATAGTTCTTCATACGACTGGGAAAGATCCTTTTATAGTTTGCACTTAGATTTTACAATATTTTGTGTTTAGCGACGTGATCAACCGTTAAGTCATAATATGACTGAGGTTTGGGTATAGAAGATTAAAGGAAAGGAGGGAATCAGGAGGACCTCATTTCGTCGCCCCTTACGAATGACATTCACAATAATTGTACTAAATTTATCTAACTGTGCATTAGTTACATATCAAATTTCTAGTTACTTCCCATACGCACTGTTTCTCACAAAATGAACTCCGTGTCATTAACACTGTTGTGATTTGATGTGGGTGGGAGACAAGTGGCATTCCTGGCATTGCTGTATTTCGTTGTTTCCACTACAATTGTTTCCACAATTAGTATGTTGCCTTGTTCAATCCCGCCAGTCCAATTTAGTGAGTCCAACATCATTACTCAAGATAGGGAAGTGTACTGAAAATTTTTTCTACTAGATTAGTATCACTTTTCACTGTCAGAACACATAAATATTTCATTTCGATTATGTTGAACGAATTTTCATTTATAAATACGAGCTAAAACTTCCACACGTATTTATGACGGGAAAACCGCGGCATGACACGACTGTCCCGTATCAGCAATCTAATGATTGTGAGTTGGGACAAGTAGGACGTAAAGCGGATAAAAAGGGAGAGGGGGGACGTGGACTGCATTTTGTCTGGCTGTTCCTCCTCGACCTGTCCGGCTAGGGTGGCCCTAACAGAAGCATACGCTTCCGCCGGCATAGCTCTCGGGATCAACAAAGCACGCAAACCTGCCCACCACGATAAGGTAGCAGTCCTTGGGCAGGTACGACGTACCTACTCAACAGCTTGGTCATATGAAGTCAGGGGTTGATTGGAGGAAATTGACATGTAAGAGGATTAATATTCAAAGTGGTTAAGGGAAGGATATGGAAAGAAAGGTCCTTTTTTTCTCGGCAGAGGTATGCCCTGGTGTCTGGACCAATTTTACCCGCGGCCCAGATGAAGATCTACGCCACTGCACCCAACGAGCCGCCACTGCTCTAGGCGTTGCCCGTCCCTCGTCGCACAAGAGAAACAAAAGAGTCGTCGACGACAGCGTTTCACTCTTAGGGCGGCGACCTTGGGAACTACCTGCGTGTACTCACTTACTGGATCTACTTGGGCTGCTAATTTGTTTGTCATTTGTTAAGTGGTGGCCCCGCCCGGCGGGTCTTGTACGTCCATCCATCTCGCCGCTATTGGAGCTATTGGCAGCTCGAGTCGTGCATCAACATAGACAGCCGCGCTGTCAACCGATCAACCGCCACTCTCAAACATGACACCACCTTTGATGAATCCGCTTTGATAATTTATTTGTTTCATTATTTGATGTTGATCGAGATTTGTTGATGATTTTGTGTTTAACGACGTACTCGACAACCATGATCATATGACGTCAGGGGGCGTTTAGAGGAAGGGACAAGTAGGAAGAAAAGGGGAGGAAAAGGGAAAGGGGAGGATGTGGACTGTCTTCCGTCTGGCTTCTCCACCTCGACCTGTCCGGCTAGGGTGGCCCGTCGGCATAGCTCTCGGGATCACCAAAGCACGCAAACCTGGCCACCAAAGCAGTCCTTGGACACGTCGGGAAAGGAGACTAGAGGAGTATTATTATTACTAATATTAACTATATGAGACAAGTAGGAGGATTTAAATAAATATGCGCTTCAGGGAATGGAAAGGGGAAGGAGAGGACCTAATTTTGTTGGCTACTATGACTGGCAGAGTCACTCTGGGACAATTCTATCCTGGTCCCAGGCAGGAAAGAGCCGACAAAAGAGGACGCCGTTAGATAAAAACATACAAAAAATATTTATATTCGAAATAAAGAATTGCCAATCGTGTCGGCGACGTTATACCGAAGTGTCCCGTAAACGCCCGACCGTCTGCCTCATTACAAGCTGTGTCGGCCCACGCGGTCGTTATACCTGGGCTAGCGACAACACGGGACGTGTTGACCTGACCCGCTGGTCAGTGCGACCGCGGTTTGTTCTGGTCGGAGGAGAAGTCCCAGCGCTCTATGGACCAAGACTATCTGCGCCGTCTCACGGTGGTGGGTGCGGGATGAGCCACAGTACGATCTCAGTGACTACAGTGGGTCCGTTGCTACAGTAGTTGAGAACAAGAAAATCAGTCGATCTTTCGTCAAACTTGGCATTTCACAAATGATGTACACTCCCACTACCTGGCTAGCACGAACATGGGACGAAATCCTCGAAGTCATTACCAGAAGCCATAACAGAAGTTCAAACATGCGCGCATTTCTTGGAAACCCAACATCTAGTCAAATAATAGGCGTCCACACAACAAACAAACGATTATATTTGACTACTTTTTAACAGTTCGGATCCAACAAATTCAAGGAATCTAAAGTCGCACTCGGGGTGTACAAACAGCTTATTATAAATGCAGTGAAACAAATGCCCTGCGGAGTTCTCAGCTTTACCTCGGTCAAAGTATATTTGTCGTTCCGACGTACTCGACGTCTCGACGACTATGATCATAGGACGGCATGGGGTGTTTGGAGGAAGGGGATAAGTAGGACGTAAAGGGGAGGAAAAGGGAAGGGCCGACGTGGACTGTATTTCGTCTGGCTTCACCACCTCGATCTGTCCCCTACGCTACTATTTTAGGCGGCAGCGGCGGCAACTCTGTATCCTTTTATAATTGTTTTATTTTTTATTTTTTGTTTGTAGCCTTCAATTATCGTATCAGGAGGCGACTGGCAGAGCTACCCTGGCCCGGGAAAAAAAAACGGGTACATTTTATTTTGGATTATTCCGAATTTAACGACGTTTAATTTTTTTACGACAACTCGAGAACTTGGTCATACGACGAATTGTTTAGGACATTGGAGTAAAGGGACAAGTTGGAGGGGCGAAATAGATTTTAAGGGGTTAGCGTGGAAAGTTGAAATTGAAGAACCTCATTTCGGCGCCTCTTACCCCGGAGGCCGAGATACGAGTTTATTAGTGAATTATGATTCGATATATATTGGAGTAAGATTAACATAAACTGTAAAAAATCGTTCAATTTTTTATATAGTAGTCTTATAATTTCGATTGGAAACTAACGAACAGTTGAGTGGCTAGCTCGTTAACGACAGATAATGTGAAACTCAACCACAGCTAAGAAATTAACAAAACCACAACGAATGGAGTCCAAAGTTTTGCTTGAACGCATAATAATCAGGTGAAATACATTTAACAATACATTTTGGATTCCCGACTGGTTTTCGTCTCTAGAATAATCGTACAAGGTTAACTATTTCCGTCTTCATCACATATGCCCGTTTATTGTAGAGCCTACCTAATGGATCAATTAACTCAACTATGTTGATTTAAATCCTGCGTTATGATCCTTAATTAGTCCACAACTTATTAATAGTTAATTAATTATTCCGCAGGGCTCTCGAAGGCGCCAAGCAAGCGACTCTTCCCTTCGTCGCGTCCAGATATCATCACTCAGGCTCTAATTAAGAAAAATAAGCATTCATAATTAACTTAGACTAATTAGATATTTCAGGGGGGGTTCTTAAGTGGTCATTGCTTAGGATCGGAATGTTACAGAAGCATTTTCATGTAATTGTTTTATTGTTTGCATTACTGTTGGCCTGGGATTGCGAGGTAGGTAGAACATCCAGTGAGCTCGAAGAATTCGGCCGAGCTATTAGTGTTGGCGCTAATAACATTGGTGAGCTGGGAGATAAATATCCCTCATTAGAACCAACAGGTAGGAATTATTTGTCAAAAGCGCCGAGAAGCCCAGGCGAGCAAGGTTTAGTTGTAACTAATTTCATAGTTGGATAATAATATTAACAATTTTCTATAACGTGAACAACCAGCAACGTGAATTTATATTGTTGTTTAAAAGAATGAGAACTTGGAATTATCAAACCGAATGGTGCCGAGAAGTCAGTCAAAGAATTCTGCACTATGATCGAATTACATAGATCATTGTGTAGGCCCTACTAGATCATTGTACAGAATCCTATTGTAGAGAATGATAGTTTTTTTTTCTAACCAATTCATATGTTGTCTTATTTGTTTTATAATATTTCTTGCTCTTGATAGCTTGAGACTGGTAAATGTAGCTTATCCGAAACGTTGAGAAATACATACGTCTTATTTTTAATACATGTGGTGGCTTGACCCGTGAAATCACAGATAACGGGCACGAAGTGTATAATTAGTTATCTGTGGTAAAATTACTATTTTTGGAGTTTAACGACGCTCTCAACCGTTCGGTCGTATGACGTCGGGGTGGGGGGTTAGTGGAGAAAAGGGACAGGTATTATATTATATTCATAGCTTGCACGTACGTCACATCTTTGCGCGTGGCGGCCAAATTTGTGTTCAAACTTTGACGTTGCCATGGAGAAACAATTGATGGCTGTTGTGGTAGAACAAATAAATCATTAGTTCTTTCAAATTCAGCTTGTGTTTTAAATAAAATTGGTATGTGTGGTAATTTCTGATATTTGTATTGCTTATTTTTACTTTTTAGATTCTAAGTTATGCTTTTTTTTTTAGTAAATTTCAGTAATATTCGCCAATGATCTAGGATAGGTCTACATCAATTGCGTCGCAATCATGGCCGCTGTGACGTCACGTGGGAACTATGAATAGTAGAACTTATATTCAAATGGATAAAGGGGAAGGAAAGGGAAAGGGGAGGACGTACTTAATTTCGTCGCCCATTAAGAGAGCCATTCTCCAATGTGTCAAATCTACCCCTGGCCAAGACACCGTTGACTGTATTTAATTAATACAAAATGTCGATAGAATGTCTTATTTATTGAGTCGTGTTCTACACACTACACCCGACAATAACCTCCTATTGCCGCATCTGCGTATTACGGAAGACAGCCCAGGCAATTATCACATTAGTTGTTGGCCTACTAATGCGAGGCGCGAGGCAAGATAAATAACACCCTTATCTCAACGAGGGGTGGTTCTGTGTCAGGTAGGCAGTGCGCCGTGTTGTGCCCAGATGGTTATCGATATAGCTACCCGGAAAACCTCTCTGAAGATTGAGCTATCAAGACGGCGACACTGAACCCCACCCTCCCCTCTCTCACACCCCACTACCCCCCCCCCCCACACGTGACCAGGGGACGTTGCTTTCCTAATGGAGAAGGTGGATTCGTTATTCGTTATTGTTTTCTACGGTTGTATGAGAAAGGAAATAAGTCTTCACCCAGCGCTCGTTTGTGACGTTGAGGGTGGATAATGGGGGAAAGGGAGAAGTAGGAGAAAGAAATTAGATTTAAAGGGATATATATATATATATATATATATATATATATATGTGTGAGAAAAGGGAATGTGAAGGTACTGAACTTAATTTAATTAATTTTTGTTTTACGACGTATACTCGACAACTATGTCATATGATTTGATTATTTGAGTTTTGCGACGTACTCGATAACACGGGAGGGATGGGGGGTAATATTTGGAGGACAGGGACAAGTAGGGGAGGCCTTATTTAAAAGAGGTTAAGGGGACGATTTGATTTGAGGCTACCTGCCGTCGGGGAAGGATCGGAGGAAGGTTCGAGGATTATAGGAGAATTTCAATGAAAATGGTTCAAGGCAAAGGGCAAACTTCACTTCGTTGCATCTTACGATTGGCAGAGTCATCTTGGGGTAAATTCTACCCCGCGCCCAGATAGGGATACAAATTGCCAAGTTTTGTAGAAAGAAACATAGCTACTACTGTCAGAAGGGAGACAGAATGGAGAGTTTCAAACTAATCCACGGATTCACAATAGACTTGACCGCTTGGTCACCAAACAGGGGTCCGCGACGCTCACATTGCATTGCATATTGTTACAGTATTGTATTTTCGTTAAATATTGTTTACAGCTTGAAGCCATAGAAATAAATGGGAATGAGCTCTTGGCTTCGCTGTTCTGGTTCAGGAGTGGACGAGAAGAAAACAACCAAGTGGAGATTCACAACTTATAAGCCTGATATAAAAATGCTGGAGTTGGTGAATGAAAAGTGTATGACCATATTCATTGTAGGCTATACAATAAATTAAGGGGAGGAACGGGAAAGAGGAGGACCTCTTTTCGTTGCCTCTTATGACTCGCGGAGTCAAACTGCGCTAAACTCTACTCCGGAAGCAGACGATGATTTTATTATTTGGTTTTTAACGCCGTATACAGTATGCACTCATTTGTACAATCTCCTATTATTGGATCTATAAAAGTATCCTGCATAATACTTATTGTTCCACAGTTATACACTATTGTACTTGCATTTGTGTTAAATTATTTACTGCATTAACAAAAATAAGGAGTTTCTTTCAGATCGACTCGAACTCGGTCTCGCGCAATTAATGTTTTGTTTATTGATATCTTGAGGACACTGCAAAACATTGAAATATTGTTTCGTCTTACCCAAGATTTGGTCTTGAATCAGCTTAAACAATGAATTTACAAACGTTCAAAAAATATTGTAACTGGTAAGATTGTTATATCTGTAATTCATTAATCATTCAAGTAAGAATAGAAATAACAATCCTATAACAATTTCAGTATTTGAAAGGTTTTAGCTGATTAAAATTAACAAATTCTTGCAAGAATCACCCTTTCAATATTTTGAAGTGTTCTCGATGATATCAATAAAATTCCATTCAATTTGAGTGGTTTAACATAGCGAGGTATTTGTTATCTTACTGTGTACTGAATCGTTAGGTTACCTCTAAAAGCCGAGCACAGTTTGACGATACAAACAGCTGAAGGTGTAATATATATGTTTACATTGTTGCCACATTGGTCGGATTGATTGCGCGAGGACCGCAGATGTCCCATGCGTCATATTCGTAGCTAATTAGGCTGGTGTAACTGCCAACAAGTGTCGCGGGTCCGATGGAATCCGCAGAACGCTGAGAATTTATGACGTCACCCTGGAAATATGGACCATAATGCAGGAGGGGAACGACGCGATTATCAACTCTTGGCTTCGATTGTTATTTGATTTTGCTTGTTTGTTATTTAACGACGTACTCGAAAACATGTTCGTCTGACGTCGGGGGGTGTTTGGGCGCTGTTTAGGGACGAATAAGAGGACGGGGAGGTATTGGCCGTCAACTAATTACCCTCAAACTAATACTAGAATTATTAAAAATATTTACTTACTTTGTAGAGGGATGTCATATCTATGCATGGTATTAAGTACATTTGTTACCAACCTATTACAAAATAATGCACCCATTTTTTAACAGATTATCCGTAATATTTCGCCGAACATTTTCGACGAAAGTAATTTATTCGCATAGTTCAAACATGAGTATATTATTTTTGAGCAGGCTTGTCACAAATGTACTTAATACCATGCGTAGATATGACATTCCTCTGCAAGTAGGTAAATTTCCATAATAATTCTTTTAGTTCACTAAAAACATCAAAACTACTTCCGAACGACTTAAAAATGCTTTAGAATAATTGTCACAAAGTAAAACAACATATGTACTTCGTCTATACAGAATGAAGTGTTCCTTCTTACGAATGATCCTTTGTTCCAATCAATATTTACGTTTTAAGATGCTTGATGTATTATACGCTGCAACACCCTTCTAAGTAAATACGAACATTTTAAAAAACGTTGATATTAATTTGATCACAAAAACATTCACAAGAATTTATTACACTTGATTATTTTTTGTTTTACGACTAACTCGATCGACAGCCACGTCATACGACGTCGGTCTTATAGTCGCGTATTACGACAGGCAGGGCTACCCTGGATTAAATCTTTACCCCGGGACCATGTTTTGTTTTACTTTGGGCAAATTTTAAGGCAATTTTAACAGATGGAATTTAGGAGATCCAGAAGGTTTGTGTGGACATAAAACAAAGAATTCGCGTTGTATCCGCTCTCTATACTATAACAAGGCCCGCATAGGTCAGTCCTGTACGATTAACCATGCACACGTGTTGGCATCATTAATCGGGCGTTAAAGTAATGTAGTACTGTAAACAGGTTCATGTATAATTAATTAGTCTTCCATTAAAGTTGACCAGTAAAACGTTAATTTATTCGCTGTAAAGCTAAACTATTTATCTGTGTACTGATATGGGGGGCTTGTAAGTGTATGTGCAAATATGTGCCCATATATTGCACAGAAGATTTTATTTGTTTCCGTTTTATTCTCGAATTACCGACAATGCTTTCGATTACTTATTTAATCTTTGAATTGTGATTTGAATCAGTGATAAGTTTGACAGAGCTGTCCGCAACTTGTCACTGAGAAATTTATTTCAAAATGCATTTCTTTCTACACAGTTTAGAATGATACAGTTAAATGATTTTATACCTGATAATAATTATGAAAAAACCCAATTTAGTTTTAATTTCTTCATTTCATTTGATTATTTGTTGTTTTTACGCCGTACTGGACAGCTAGGTCGGTCATACGACGTCGGTCTTTAGGTCGCTTCTTACTTCATTTATACCCTGGCCAATTCTACCCCGGGCCCAGATGGGGTTGGTTGGCGATAATATAGCCTGTGATGAAAATAGTAATTTGGTAATCTTACAGATTTTAAATTGTTATGTTAAAAGGAGGCTAACCAGCACATTTAAATGTATGGTATGTCGAGTTATAAAGCAAACAATAATTATTTCGCTCTAAATAGTTAACGACCCTATCAATATTAGGTGTTTTACGGCGTACTTAACCTTACGGCGTCTTGTTTAACGCTCTCACGACGGGCAGAGCTATTCTAGGCCAAATTCTACATCGCGCCCGGACGCGCCTTTATTATCAGCGTTTGAAATTCATTTAGTTTAATGGAACATCAACCAGGTAGGTCATTCATTTTGCGCCGTCGGGATGTTTGGTAATTTTAGTACCTAATTGAGTTACCAAGAAGTTAGTATAGCTAATGGACTGGTTGAAGTTTATATGATTTCAGTAAACACATTTGTTTGATTAGTTGGTGTTTAAATCATAACATTATCACATGTTGTGTTTTATGACGTACTCGACAGCTAGGTCATATAACGACGGCCTCTTACGACAGGCAGAGCTACCCTGGAGCAATTCTACCCCAGAGCCAGGCGAGGATTGGTGTTTAACGACGTATACTAAATTTAAAAAAATATTTACTGAGATAATTTAGAGAGATGATTTACTGATGATTTGATGATTACTGAGATGATTTACTTAATTAATAAAATTACAATTTACAAAACCTTTCGGGAGGAATAATACTAATGCGTTTCGACAAGAAAGTACTCGCTTCATATGAACAACATTTCCTTTTTTACGTGTAAATAATACATTCAATTTCTCATTCTTTAATAATAACAAAATCGTGAATAATCACCAATGACGTCACTATTTATTTCCATCGTCTACCAACAAAGCAGTACTTGTGTACTCAGTACTGTACTCACCGTAATGCTGCACCGCCTTCAAGATAACTCGACCAACACACTGCACTCTCTCTTCTTATCGGCTCCAAGAGATAGCTTGATTACCGGCCCTAATTATGCACCGCACCCACCCACTCACGCACTCACAGGACACCGCTAATACCTCCGACAAGGGACGCTTCTTGGGAGAGACTAAGGCGCAGGTATCTCTGCCGAGGTGGGTGCCGTCCAGGGGGAGGGGAGGCGCGAAGTCGGTGCCGAGAATCTACCACTCGGCGGCCGCCATACCGAAATAAAAAAAAACACACAACTGTTTTACATATCTTGTATCTCGTTCGAAAAATTATGGAACACTATTTGCTTTGAGGACAATTATCGCGCTCGCCGGACGGACATTTTGTCCTTTCGAAACGACCATCTTGTACAGAATTTAAATCTCCATTTTCATGACGAAAACCCAACGCATGATCTCTATTATTTTCTGTGAATTATGACGAATCTCCTGGAAAGAAGCGAGTCTTGTTTCAAGATACGTTTATCACTCTGGGCCGGGCTTGTGTAGTGACGTCACGCGCTCGCAGCGTTCTGATTGGTCCGCGACAAGTCCCGCCCAAACATTGATTATTTTTATTAATGATACTTTTATACACTTTGAGCAACATAGGCCTACGGCTGTCGAATCAAAGATGGCGGCCATGGCTGATGATAATTGAAGAGTTCTTACTTTTATCTCTAATTTGTTATTGCTGCGATGCGATAGTTGCACGTGTAAAACATATTTAGCCGGATAATTGTCTGCGCTGGCTGGCTTGAGTGTGCGTGGGATGAGCACTGACTTATGGAGGCTTGGCTTCATTCAACTCTCGTAACGTGATTCTAATCGAAGGAAATTACTGCGTCGGTAGAAGTGTAGCGAAACCACACCAAATAATGAGAATGGTGCAGTGTCAACACATGCCTAGGCGAGGTGTGGTTAGGTTAGGGTGAAACAACTACTCATGAATATAATTTGCCAGAGATATTCATGCAAGTACTATAAGCATTCGGAGTAGAGCCTACGGACCTGCCAGTTTGTGTGTTAAATGGGGGGGGGGGGGGGGGGGGGGTCAAACCACAGAGGTTTTGTGCGGGAGAACCCCCTTAAAAAATCCAAACAAAAATATTGGGAGGAGTTGCAGAATTCGAGCAAGGATGCAAGGAAAGGGACAAGTTAGAAGATCTAAAGTATAAAGGATTCAGGTAATGGAAAGGTATTATTTATTAGATATTTGGTGTTTAACGACGTACTCGACAACTATAGATCATGTAACTTTGGGAATGGATCGGGGAAAGGGACAAGTTTGGAGGACTGAAGTCAAAGGGTCACAAAGTACAGGGGAGGATTTCATTTCATCTGGGCCAACTTCTACCCCGGGCGTTGAAGGAACCCACCTCTATCTGAAAGTACCAATGATAAGATGTATTACTTAGTCTACTATAAACACACTACTTTGTATGTATAACTCATAGTGTAAATGATTGGAGATATTTAGATAACCAAGATGAACGATTGACAGTAGTAGAATTAAACAGCGCTTGGATCAAACAAGTAAACGCAATAATAATATATCGACATGTATACATTGCAAATCAAGAAACAAGAAGTTTCTATAACAGAGACAGCTTGTATGCAAGGCTATGGGTGGGTAGGCAACTAGGCTATGGTGACAGTTGGCTGTCCTGTCTTGATTATAATATTAATGACTGTCACATTAGTTATGAGAATCACATTCACACAGCTCTCTGTCCATATAAGCGTATGGTACAGTAGATTGAACAGTAACGTTTTGACTGCATAAAGGATTGTTGATTATTTGGTGTAGATTTGAAAGTAGACTCGACATTTTGGTCATACGACGTCGGGGAGTGATGGAAGGATTTTGATTATTTGTTTTTAAAGATGTACTCGACAGCTGTATGATCTTATGGTGTTGGGGGTTGATTGTAGAAAAGGGACAAGTAGAAGAACTATGATAGGAGATTCATGAATTTAGGGCATCTTCAATAGCTGAGAACATTCGGGCATTCTAGATGATTTAAAATTTGTTAAACTGAACACAGTCATAGCTTGTAACCTGAACTAAAAGCTGCATCCAAACTGGTTGCCAATTTTGGAGCTGTTCATGGCAAGTTTTCAGAAAGTAAATTTTGAGTGATAAATTCATTGAATTGTAAAATCGAAGGCAAAAGTTTAGCAAAACGACAATGGTCAAAACTCATAACCGGCTCCAGTATAATCCTGTCAAAATTGAAAAACATAAACTAGTGTTTAAAACGTAAACCATTTAGTAATGCTAGAGAAACAAGTTTTCTATACGTGATATCATTATCAATATACTCATTGGAACTTTGAGGACAATAATTGTTACCCACATTACACGGTTCAATAGGGCACTAGCAACACCAAAGACAACAATGGAACAAATGAATTGAACTGATGGACAAGCAATCAGCTGTCAAAATAATAAAATTGCAACCATAGAAATAAAAACATGTGTAGCAATAGTAACTGCTCACCATTTGAAACTATTAATGATAGACAACGACTAAGTGAAAGTTTTGTATGTGTATTTGTTTGTTTTTTGTTTTGTTTTCCAAAATCAGAAGAAATTATTTTTTGACAGCTTCTTGTTTGTCCATCGATTCAATTCATTTGTTTCATTGTTGTCTTTTGGTGCTGCTAGTGCCCTATACTTTCGTCAAAGTTATTGAATTCAAGGACAATAAACCATCAATTAAATATTGTTGGAGTTTTTTACCTAACTGTTTTTGATTCGCTTTTGTTTTTGAATGCCATAAATTTGACGAAAAAATTGAGTTTTTACAGGGTTTTGTTCGTTTGTTTGTTGGGTGTTTTCATTGTTGTCCTCTCTAATAAATCAGTTGATTTATTGGGCGTTTAACGAAGTACTCGAGAGATTTAGTCATATGACGTCTTCCGAATCAGATCTATTATACAGGACGGGGGTCGTCATACGGGGAGTCCAGCAAGGGATGCCCTCCCCCTTGCTGGAGAAGTAATCTCGTGTGGGACAGGATCTCTTTTTGTCGCCTCTTACGACTGGCAGAGTCACCCTGGGCCGCGACTGTTCGGTCCCCAGATGTCGGTTGAGCGGCGAGAGGGTCTCTGCGACGCAACAACCCCCAGACAGACAGACAGAGAGACAGACAGGGCAGACACCCGCCAGACAACCACTCACACTCGCTTGTATTGCGTCGTGCCAGCCTGATTTACTACCTGACTGCATGACTATATACTGCACCGAGGTATTCGCCCACCGTTGGAGGGTCGGCCGGACAGCGACATACTTGATTCATTGCGCCCCTCTTACAAGGGATGCTCTGCTTTGCTTTTATGGGTAGATGGATTTATGGGTGTTGGATTTATGACGTAATTCTGATTATTTTATAACTATTTGGTGTTTAACAACGTACTCGACAATTATGACGTCGGCGACGAATGGAGGAAAGGGATAGTGTTTAACGACGTTCTAGACAACTAGATCATATACAGCATTGAGGGGTGGTCGGAGGAAACGGACAATTAAGATGTAGGGGGAGGAAAATGAAAATGGGAGGACCTCATTTCGTCGCCTCTTACAACTATGGCACTCTACCCTGGGCCCAGACGGAGTTTAACTTCAACAGGAAGACCCGTATCACCCCCTTATAGCCATGGGGCCTAGGGAGTAGCCTTTTTGACGCGCTATGCGTTACAATTAAGTTTTGTTTTACTTTATTAAATAATTTTTAATTATTTGATGTTGAACTCGGCAGATAGGTTATATGACTTCGGCAGAATATTTATTCAATAAGTAAATTAAGTAAATAGTTCCCGTCGCTTGTGTGCAAGTACTGTGTGTGGGGCGGGCGCCAGACTCTTGAGTGGTCGGAGCGGGGGAGGGAGGGAGGGGGGTGACAAATTAGACCGGCACGACAAATATCGGCACTAATTACGTCGTAAAAAGTGTGTTCCATGTCCCGGCCGGGCTCGTCTGGCCCAGCCACGAATAATGGCTGCGTGGGTTAACACGCGGCCTGACATCGCCACTTAGCGGGCCGGCCTTGGGACGTCGCTGCTTTGCACTGGCTCCGAGCTGCTCTCTGCTCTCTGCTCTCTGCTCTCTGCTCTCTATAGTCTATAGTCGCTGCTTTGCACTCGGCTCCGAGCTGCTCTCTGATATCTGCTCTGCTCTCTGCTCTCTGCTCTGCTTTGGCCTCTGGTCTCTGGTCTCTGCTCTCTGCTCTGCTCTGCTTTGGTCTCTGCTCTCTGCTCTCTATCTCTAGTCTCTGCTATCTCTGCTCTGCTCTCTGCCATCCCTGCTCTGCTTTGGCCTCTGGTCTCTGCTCTCTGCTCTGCTCTGCTTTGGTCTCTGCTCTCTGCTCTCTATCTCTCTCTGCTATCTCTGCTCTGCTCTCTGCCATCTCTGTGCTCTGCTCTCGTCTCTGCTCCGATCTGCACTGCTCTCTGCTCTGCTATATGCTCTTTGCTTTGCTTTGCTCTCTGCCATCTCTGTGCTCTGCTCTGGTCTCTGCTCCGATCTGCACTGCTCTCTGCTCTGCTATATGCTCTCTGCTATTTCTGCTCTGCTCTGCTCTCTGCCATCTCTGCTCTCTGCTCTCTGCTCTCTGCTATTTGCTCTGCTTTGGTCTCTGCTATCTCTGCTCTGCTCTCATAGTTATTATTTTTTTACTCATTTATTTATCTTATTATTATTTACTTACATGTTCGATTATTTGGTGTTTAAATGATTTAATTTGATGGTGCGATGTTTAACGACGTACTCGACAGATGTATGTCATAACGTCGGGTGGGAAGACCTCTTACGATTGGGAGTGTTACCCTGGGCCAAATTCTACCCCTGGGTCCAGACGGGGAAAAGTAAAGGATAAATTGACTTCGTACACACAATGAAAAGGGAAAGAACAATATAGCAAAGCGAGAGAAAATAAGAAATAAAATCATTTTAAACCAAAGGTTAGTGAAAAGTGTAATAATACTTTTCTGTATAGGAAACCAGACCCGGAGATTTTGATTCTTTGTTGTTCATCGAAGTACTCGACAACTATGGTCATATGACGTTGGGTGGTGTTTGAAGGAAAGGGGTAGGAAATTGGTATTTTCCTGTATTTAAAAATATATATGTAAATTTAAAGTTGGTGGAATAAAACTGAGTTCGGACCGGAAACTTTTTAATATTATCAGAGTTTTCGTGTGATAGAAGTTCATAAGACTGATGGGAAAGATTTAATTGCGTTCGTAATCGCAACACTTCGTGGTTGATACATTCGGCCAACACGTGATCTACAATCAGAGGAACATCACAAGTGTCGCATTTTGGGACAACTTCCTCCCTCGTAAGGAGATAGCATGAGTGGCCAAGGCGACCCCGTCGAGCGACTTTTATGGTTAATTGTAAGAAGGAGGAGGGGGGTTATTTTATCCCTCTTATGATCTCCAAAATTTGAATGTGAATTTGTGTTTATCTTGGGTTAGGTCGTTTGGTGCCACTGAGATGTTGTTTTAGCAGGGAGTTTAAAAAAACAATGATTGAATGTTGTATGTGGGATTTAAATTTATATTATGGTATGATATTTTAAAATATGTATTATTTATTTATTTTTGGAATACCTTGGGACAAATTCTACACCAGGTCCTGACGGGGAATGGTGCGAGAAGGTCTTTTAACCCCAGTAATACGGACCACGAGCTCGTCTGTGGCACAAGTAAACTCTAGCTAGTTTCTGACTTTCTTAGTTCACATAACCTTAAATTGTTAACATAATCCCTGAAAAGTTGTAAAACACGCTGTTTGAAGTGATGGGATGAGAGAAAGAGCAGTTTTTATGTTAGGCCTAGGGTGCATAGGGCATATATAATTGTATTTTGTAAGAACCTAGTAATCATGTGAGAACTTATTTCGTCCATATCCGCTTTTTCGCGGACCGAAAACGGAGTTTGAATGTAAAAATCGACGTTGAAAAATCGACGAATACTAAATCGATTCAACCGATTAATCGAAAGGACTTGAATTGATCTTTAAAATCGATTATTTTTTGTAGATAATCGTTTTTTCGACTTAATCGATTCTGAATCGCCCATCATTAAAGTAAAGGTGACTACCGCGGCGGGTACTGAACCCAGAGCTTGCAGAGAACACTCGGCCACATGGTTGGCTCACCATGATAAAGGGATCCAGATGGCTGTGTACTTATTTATTACCTTGCCTGTCCGAGTACAGTCGCGTGCAATAACGCTGGGGCCCGCGCGGTGCTCAACCGAGCTCTGGTACACATGTGTACGAGTACGCCCCGCACCCGTATAGGTAACTGATTCGTATTGATATTATTATTATTATTATTATTTGGTTCTTAACGACGTTTTATTATTATTATTATTATTATTATTTATTATTTTTTAATCGACAACTATAGCTGAAATTGTGATGTCGGGGGGGGGGGGGGGGGGTGGGTTAGAAGGGGGCTGATTAGAGGCAAGTACAAGTTGGATGTACTAACAAGTAAAAAAAGTCGATGGATTAATATATAAGGGAATAAAGGTTGAGGATTCTGTTTAGTATTTGTCGTTTTACGACGTCCTACTCCACAGCTTGGTCATAAGACGTCGGTCATGGGTCATAGATCATATGATGTCGGAGAAGATTGCACATGGGGGAGAGAGATAAGACAAGTAGGAGGGAAGAATAGATTTTAAGAAACTAATGGGTGGACTATTTGGTGTTTACTACAACCAGGTACTAATTTGACGTCAGATTTAAAGAGGAAATTGGAGGACCTAACATCGTCCCCTCTTATGACTGGCAGAGTCATCCCGGGCTCAGACGGGGGCCAACGATCCTACTAGTTCCGTCTGAAATGAAATCGATCCACGTCTTCATTATACATAAACCATCACTCGTGTTTATGTCATGTCACGTCGACAACAGCCGCCTAAGATTAGATCTTTATAAAATAATATTGTCTCTCTTGCATGAAAATTAAGGACAGTAAAGTATTCTCGTTCATTGTCGTGAAATCACCAATCGACGAAGTGCCTTGTATTAATAACTTTAACTGTAATAACTGTATTCTTGTAACGATAATTTTGATTATTTGTTATTCAACGAAACGTACTCGACTTTAGGTCACGTCTTACGACTTCGGGAGGTGATTGGAGGATTTGTAAGTGCTCGAGCACGTCAAGATCATTGTACTTAAAGTGGAAGTGTGTATTTTATGGAATATTTACTGTTTAGTGTTCTTGAACAGAACAGACGGTTTCTTGTTTCTCTAATGGCGCGACCATTGATTTATGGTATTGTATAATGAATTCTTGTATCCAATACTCAAACCTGTAAATTGCTTTGCTTGACGTTTGATTTGATTATTTGGTGTTTAACGACGTAGGGGCCTACTCGACAACTATGATCATATGACGTCGGGGGTTGTTTGATGGAAAGGAACATGGGTAGGACGTGGACTGCCTTTCGTCTGCTTCTTCCCCGCGACCTGTCCGGCTAGGGTGGCCCTATCAGAAGCATACGCTTTCGCCGGCATAGCTCTCGAGATCAACAAAGCATACAAACCTGCCCACTACGATATGGTAGCAGTCTCTGGGCTGAGAAGACAGGGAAACCTCATTTCTCTCACCTGTAACTATCGGAAGAGGTATGCCTATACGCTGGGGCAAATTCTACCCCTGTGCTAGATGGAGTTATTTTACTAAACTGGTAAAAGATATGACGTTGCACATGATGTGCTTACGCCTTCGTTACGATATCACGACATTCTTTTTATTGCGAGGAACTTAAATAAAACAGGGGGGACGCTATAATCTAGTCCTTAGAGTGAGAGGGTGTTAACAATTATATCAAGCTCACAGTTTGTTAGAACAGTTTCCTTAATTTAATTAAACATCTAACTTTTATGAAGATGGTATATATTATTTTTTATTGTAGCTATAAAGGCGGTTTATACGACTTATTTCGTGTTACCTAAATATCCATGAAAATTACTTGTAAAGAAGAGTGACTCTTATAATAGGCGTATATAAAGTTCAAAATTAAAAAGCATTTCCCCCTCTGATTTGAAGAAGCATTCGCTTCCGCCGGCATAGCTCTCGGAATCACCAAAGCACGCAAACCTGCCCACCATGATATGGTAGCAGTCCCTGGAAGCATATTTGATTTCATTATTATCATTATTTGATTTAATTATTTGTTGTTTAACGACGTACTCGACAACTAAGATCGCATGACGTGTTTGGGGGAAAGGGACGAGTGTGTTATTATTATTATTATTATTATTATTATTATTATTATTATTATTATTATTATTATTATTATTATTATTATTATTATTATTATTATTATTATTATTATTATTATTATTATTATTACTATTATTATTATTATTATTATTATTATTATTATTATTATTATTATTATTATTATTATTATTATTATTATTATTATTATTATTATTATTATTATTATTATTATTATTATTATTATTATAACCTGGCTGTCGGGCTTTGATAAAGAAGAAGAAAATATTATTATTATTATTATTATTATTATTATTGTTATTATTATTACTATTATTATTATTATTATTATTATTATTATTATTATTATTATTATTATTATTATTATTATTATTATTATTATTATTATTATTGTTGTTCTTGTTTGGCGACCTACTCGACAACTGTAGGTCATGACTTCGGGCCCTTCAACTAATAGCCTACTAAGGAAAAGTCTCGAGCCTTTCGTACGCTTGATCCACTATAGCATCGAATACTAATTTGTTCCTTATCACTGCCAGAGTTAGCGACAGCTGCCTGTTATCACCCCCTCCCCCTCGGCCGTGATAGCACGCACGCAATGAGTTCAAAAGCCCCCACCAGAACGAAAACACAAAGAGCTTAGCGGGCTGTGTTATCGGGGACGGCTGATAACGAATATAACAGGTGTATGGGCGAGCTGCACGCAAACTCGATCCGTCACGGGTGTGTTCATAACTTAGAGCTTTACCTTCCGTTACTTTACAGTCCATTAGCTTCGCTCGGCGTGGACAAACATGGAAACGAAATTTATTGTAACTAATTAATTTACCTTTTTTGTACTTTAGAAATATCATATTTTTGTAATTTACATTTTAAAATCCGATAAAAAGAAATGATATTTATAATTGAATATTCATTCCATTATTTGTTGTTTAACGACGTACTCGACAACTATGATCTTATGACGTCGGGGGTTGTTTGGAGGAAAGGGACAAGTAGGAAATAAAGGGGAGGAAAAGACACAGGGGAGGACGTGGACTGCATTATCGAGCGATGGATTGTTGGAGGAAACGGACAAGTAGGAGGACGAGTTGGTCCACATATTCAAAGGAGAAGGAGTTAAGGAGATGATAGGGAAAGGGGACCACTTCGTTTTCTCGTTTTACGATCGACAGAGATATACTCTGGATTAAATTATAATACAATGCAATCCACGTCCTCCCCTGTCCCTTTTCTCCCCTTTATTTCCTACTTGTCTCTTTCCTCCAAACAGCCCTCGAAGTCAAACGATCATAGTTGTCGAGTACGTCGTTAAACAACAAATAATCAAATGAATATTCAATTATAAATATAATTTCTTTTTATCGGATTAATAAAATGTAAATTACAAAAATATGATATTTCTAAAGTGCAAAGAAGGTAAATTAATTAGTTACAATAAATTTCGTTTCCATGTTGACATTTTGTTTATTCGATTAGATTATTTGTTGTTTAACGACGTACTCGACAACTATGAACATATGACGTCGGGGGGTGCTTGGAGAAATGGACAAGTGGGACGTAAAGAGGAGAATTAGGGAAGAAAGGGACAAGTAGGACGTAGAGGGGAGGAAAAGGGGAATGGAAAGGGGAGGACGTACGTACATGTGCTGAATACTTGACGACGATGCAGTCGGGTCCCGTGGTTGGACCGGTGAGTAAAGTGTAGCGAGAGGTGCCCGACTAAGACCGGCCGGCGGCTCCGCTACGCTGCCTGGTTGCCCAACACTCGCGTAGCCTCCGCGTACATCACGGGGAGCTGGTTAACATTTGAAATGTATTTGGTTTAAGGGCACGTCAACACGTTAGGTCATTTTTGCGCTGTTTGTTAAGTTTAGTAATTCAGTAACTAACCAATGATTGAACGTTATATGTGGAATTTGTATTTATTTGTTATAATGTTTAAAATATTTTTTTGTCTTATTTTAAATTTGATGGAACAAGTTAGTTCGGACAAGAAATTTAAAAAGATATCTACTATTTTAAATTATTTGGCATGTTTAACGACGTACTTGGCAGCTAGGTCATGCGACGTCGGCGTTTTCGTTGCAGAGCTAACCTGGACGAAATTCCACACCCCGGACGCAGACGGCATAATATATGTATTTACTAAAACCAATCACAGGATGCAGGAATCGTGCCTGCGGTTTATCCACGTTGGATAAATATAAACACAGATTTCAATACGTACTCAATTCATTTTTATTGTTTTGTGTTTAAAGACAACCCCGAAAACTAAGTCATATGACGTTTGTGGGAGATTAGAGGGAAAGGACACTATAATTTTTTTGTGTTTAATGACGTATTCGACAGCCAAGTCATATGACGTCGGGGGGAGTTTGGAGGAAACGGACAAGTAGGTGGATTAATGGGAGGGAATGGGGAGCACATAATTTTCTCGCCTCTTACGAAAACAGAGGAGACCTGGGCCAAATTCTACCCCAGGTCCAGACGGTGGTATCCTTAGGAACTATGCAACATTCGCAAAACACCAAATGCTAAAATTTAAATTGAATCGGCATCAGAGTCCTCTTTGGCAGAGCGACGAAAGTCCTTGATGGGTTTAAATAAATCATTTTATTAGGAAAATACAAAAAACACAAAGTACAAAATTTTGTTTACAGAAATTCCTGAGAAACAGATAGATCTCTTTACTTTCAACTTAACATTATTTCATGACGTAATTGTGGTAACGTAATGAAGATCCGAGCGATACCAAACCGTCCATCTCATGCAGATACTTGTTGCACAAGCTTGCCAGACATTCTGATAGTAGTCAAGTAGTGAACAATCAGATACAAAGTTAATGTAAATAATTTACTTTTCCACAGCCAAGATTAAAGAAAAGATTTGTTTAAATTCACATTAATATTGATTAATTTTAATTTAGTTTGATTATATAATATTACTTTCAGAGATTAACATGTTTTGCTTATTTGTTGTTTAACGACGTACTCGAACACTAGGTCATATGACGTCAGGGGCT
The DNA here is from genome assembly GCA_945910005.1 of Isoperla grammatica. Lineage (NCBI taxonomy): Eukaryota > Metazoa > Arthropoda > Insecta > Plecoptera > Perlodidae > Isoperla > Isoperla grammatica. Next base: position 2,810,949 of record OX246748.1, read on the forward strand.
GATGGGAGGATAAGGGAGGAGTAGGATTATAATATTCTAAGGTAGATTTTGGATTGTTTGTAGGCCTAGTTTTACCTCGTACTCAACAGCTAAGTTTGTCATAGGACTATAATTATTGAGTACGTCATACAATTATATTTTCCTCCTTGCCCGGCCTTTCGTAAGGGGTAAAAGTTGTACTACAATTTCGATTTATGTGTTGACTTGCACGACTTATCGTGTATGTTAATTTTGTACTCATGATATTATATCAAGTATGTATTGTAATTGTAATTAGCCGATTGGCTAAATGAAATCTACCTCCCACTTTTACATTATATCCAATCGTAACTCAGATATCTGCAAATTATCCCCATCTAATTAAAGCCTTCCTACTGTTTAGCTGGGCCGCATCAATCTCTGTGGTCGGCCGAGCCACTCTGTCAATCCAGACATGTTAATTGTTGCATAATTTAGGTAGTTTTTACGACAAGATTACCCGACAGTGCTGTCTATCTGTCTGTCTGTCTGTCTGTCTGTCTGTCTGTCTGGTTATCGTCGTGGCCTAGCAGACAAGTGCTACAGCCGAGCCTGCGCGGACTTACTTCGCTTCGCTCTGGCGCCATCATATTAAAAGGGGTAAAGATATCTTAAGTGATTTTTTTTCTTCTCTATAGTGGATTTGTTTTTTTATTCCTGTACAACACAGGAACACTCTTAAGAGACGACAAGGAATGCATTTCGACAGGTTTTTAGAGATGACATCATAGTCTAGTTGTAAATGTTGCCGATGAGGCGCCACAATAGACTAATTCTGATTGGATTACTATGAAACAGTGGATGTGTGTTCGAGAACGAGTTATATCGATATGTCTAGAAGAATGCTTTGAAATGCAGAGTGGGCTCGGGATTGCTCGGGACGGAATGCCGAGGAAACGGAATTTGTCGGGGTTTTAGTCAAAATAGTTCGACGTAACGTTTGAGTCTGTACATTACTTGGATACAATGTGAATAGTGGGGATATAATCCTGTAAATATATGTTTTAATGTAATTACGAGTTTTTGAGAAAATTTATAGGTACTGACTAAAACAATTGTGAGGTTTGTTTGATTGTGTATTTGTTGTATTACGACGTACTCGACAACTAGATCATAATATGACTTCAACCGAATCAGCTGCATCATAGCCCTACATCGGCGGGGTCGTCATTTCAGTAACGGATTGATTTATGATTTATTTTTATCGACGTACTTAGAGGGAAAGAATATGTCGGGGAAGGAATGTTAAGGTGGGAACTTGGGGCGGAAAGATTCAGAGTCTCATATTTGTTCAATATTAATGATATGTTGTTTAACGACGTACTCGACAACTATGATCCTATGATGTCGGGGGGGGGGGGGGGGGGGGTGATTGGACGAAAGGAACAAGTTGGACAAAATTGAGAGAAAAAGGGAAATAACTCACTCATACCACAGATAAGCCAATTCTACCCCGGCTTGCTTACTATTCATCCCTTCATTACCTTTCATGGAGGAAGGAATTTGAATCCAATTCCTTCCTCCATGTTACCTTTCAATTTTCAAAGCAGCCGCTGTCGTTAAATTCCGCCTGGCTTCTTTACCGATCCAGCTGTGTTTCCTTACTGGCCGTATCACAGTATCCGCAGTCACACACAGGGAGCAGCACTCGTGCTTTGGCGGTGATGGCGGGGTTTATGATTCATATGACGTCGCCGTCGGGTTCGAGGGGCCGGGGGGAAGGGATTTGGTGTTTAACGACGTACTTGACAACTATGTCATAAGACGTCAAAGGGTGATTAGGGGACTCTGATCATTGTTGTTTAACGACGTAGATCTTATGACGGGGGGGAAGGGACAACTAGGAGAGGAATGAATTAGATTGAAAGGGGTTATAAGGGGAGAAAGGGGAACGGGAGGACCTCATTTCGTCACCCGTTACGACTGACAGGGTCCTCCCTGGGCCCCTTGCCAAATCTTACCCCGCGCCCAGAGTTTAAAACGCCACCGATGCGTTTTCATGTATGCAAAACTATCAGCTATCGAGTTATTACGATTGAGACCGATGTTTATCTGTTCTCTATCATGCAGCAATGCGGTTATTAGTTTGAGAAGTGAAGCAATAATTAGTACACGATGCAGCTGGCGGTGTTAGGCCTATTCTCGGTCGGCGGTGAACGTAAACAGACTTCCATGGTAGTTGATGTAGTCCAAGCGTTGCTTTGTTCTCTTTGTTATCATTGAGTGGCGTCGGCTCTAGGAGTATTCACGTGACGTCACATCAGCCATATTGGAGGCCACCTATAGTACTATTCCAAGTTTCATTTAGCTGTCAATAGAAAACGAATAATATTGTTTACCGGGAAATATGACAAGTTTGAACACGTATATCCCCCGATAAAGTGTACGAAAATGATTATTGTATGCTTTTGTAAACGATTAAAAGAGTAATCGAGACAAAAGAGTTTGCTTATGTTGATTTTAAGTAATAATAGCAAACCAAAGTTAGAGATCAGTTGAATTTGCATCAAACGCCAGCTGAAATATAGTAACAATAAACTACCAATAACATGCCATTGTGGCCTCCAATGTGGCCACCATGCGCAATACGTGAATACAGCCAAGGAGGTTCCGTCGACCCCTTCGTCGTCTCTTACGATGGCAGAACTACCCTGGCTGGACCTATCCTACCACCGGATTAAATTTTATTCGATGTTTTTAAACAAATAACACCCGGGGTAGGAAAGGTTGGATTTTGTATTGATTATTCTGTGTTGTTTAACGACGAACTCGACAACTATGATCTTATGACGTTGGGGAGTGATTGGAGGAAAGGGACAAGTAGGAGGAGCTTTCAGTGGAGATAAAGGAAAAAGAAGAGGGCCTCATTCCGTCACCTCTTACGGTTGACAGAGTCACTTTGGGTCCAATTTTACTCCGGGGCCAGTCGGGAAAAAATATTATTTTATTTATTATTTTTTTTAATCCTCCTAGTTTGCCGTTTCCACAAATCCTTCCCCGACGTCCCATATCCTTGTTGTCGAGTACGCACCAAGTGGGCTACATCCGTTAAGTTAGCTCAAATGAATACCAAGAAACTTAGAGAAATCTACCGACAAATAAAAAAAAAAAAAAATTACTGTACGTTTACTCGTATGTGACTTATCCATACGACACGAACAGTTTGTTTACATTTTACACCACACACGCACCCACATGTCCTTGCTTGCTTTGCCTCCGTATTATTCTATTTACGTTGAGCGGATCAAAAGAAGAGATCTGCAATAAACATAATATGGAGTACGCAAAGAGCATAGGCCTACACGAGTCTTGACACAAGAGAGCTTCGCCTTGTTTTACTGACGCATAAATCACAAGTGTATAATAGAAGAGCTCATTAGTCATTAAAGTACACCAGAAAAATACAACCGTTTTATGTAGTGGGTGTTTGGGGGGGGGGGGGGGGGGCAGCGGATTGGTTAATTAATTGGTGTTTAACGACGTTAACAACCAGGTCATATGACGTTTTATTGATTATTGGTTGTTTAAAGACGTACTTGACAACTATGATCATATGACGTCGGTGAGGATTGATTGATTATTTGTGTTTAACAACCTATTTGACAACTATGACGTAAGTAGATTCAAAGGGGTTCAGGGATAGGACGGGGAAGGGGGGGGGCACCTAATAAAATCGCCTCTAATGATCGGCAGAGGTAAACACTGGGTCTCATCTTGTGTTTAACGAGACAAGGAAGGAACTAATGATTCGTTATTGCGATTGAAGCTAGCGGCGTCTCCGGAGAGCGGCTGTGACGTCAGAAACTATTTGAGTTCCGCGTCCCCCGCGTTGCAGAGATGCTGTGCGTAAGACAGTGTTGTCGCGGTCACCGGTAGCTATGGACGCTGTCATACTTGTGCTTCTTATCCTGCAGTATCCTGCAGTGACGTCACAGTGAAGACAATCAGTGACACAGTGTTGTCGTGGTCACCGGTAGCTATGGACGCTGTCATACTTGTGCTCTTCACCCTGCAGTGTCCTGCAGTGACGTCAGGGGCTGTCTGAAGACAATCAGTGACACAGTGTTGTCGTGGTCACCGGTAGCTATGGACGCTGTCATACTTGTGCTCTTCACCCTGCAGTGTCCTACAGTGACGTCAGGGGCTGTCTGAAGACAATCAGTGACACAGTGTTGTAGTGGTCGCCGGTAGCTATGGACTCTGTCATACTTGTGCTCTTCACCCTGCAGTGTCCTACAGTGACGTCAGGGGCTAACTGAAGACAATCAGTGATACAGTGTTGTCGCGGTCGCCGGTAGCTATGGACGCTGTCATACTTGTGCTCCTCACCCTGCAGTGTCCTGCAGTGACGTCAGGGGCTGTCTGAAGACAATGAGTGATACAGTGTTGTCGCGGTCGCCGATAGCTATGGACGCTGTCATACTTGTGCTCTTCACCCTGCAGTATCCTGCAGTGATGTCAGGGGCTGTCTGAAGACAATCAGTGACACAGTGTTGTCGTGGTCGCCGGTAGCTATGGACTCTGTCATACTTGTGCTCTTCACCCTGCAGTGTCCGGTAGTGACGTCACAGTGAAGACAATCAGTGACACAGTGTTGTCGTGGTCGCCGGTAGCTATGGACGCTGTCATACTTGTACTCTTCACCCTGCAGTGTCCTGCAGTGACGTCACAGGAAGATAAGGGTTATCTAGGTAGCCGATAGCCATGGATCCTGTAGTGCTCGTCTTCTTAGTGGTGGTGTGTCGGCCCATTGTTGTGACGTCATCAGTTGAGACCCCCAGCCCATGTGGGGTCAACCCTGGGGGTCTGGTCGCCGAGGAGGGGACGAGGTAAGGGGGGGGGGGGGGTGCTAATCACTTCATTTTACGATCATTTGGTGTTTAACGACGTACTTTACCCTTAGGTCATGTGACGGAGAGGGGGTTTATGAGAGGAAAGTGGGAGAATCTAATATCGTCGCAGCTCGTACGACTAGCAGAGTAATTCTGGGCCAAATCCAACCCCGGGCCCAGACGCGCTGGCGGTGATTAGCTGAGTTTTCGCCGCCTCGCCCGCTTGAATCAAACGCGCTGGTTTTAGTTTATTGACTCATCCTGAGCATTTAACTTGAGGTTTACGTTTCGCGATAGTATTTTTAAACAGCTGTTACACTTTATTGCCATGAAGAGTGAAGGAATGTTGAGAGAACCTTCAATATCGACTATTTTTAGAAGTGCAGTTTACTTAACCCTTCTCAGCTTGACTTTCTAGGGGCCAAGGACATTGTGCGTAGTCGACAATAATAATCACTAATCAGTATTAGTATTATTTGGTGTTTAACGACGGACTCGACAACTATGGTTTATGATATCGGGGGGGGGGGGGGGGGTTATTGGAGTAAAGGGACAAGTTGGATGATGAGTAGGAGAACTAATATTCAAAGAAGTTCATCAGGGGAGGATGAGGAAAGGGGAACACCTCATTTTCTCACCTCTTACGACTGGCAGAGTCACCCGACATGGCGAGTGAAATAGTTATAGTACTGAGATCAATACACAGTTCGGCATAGCGTCAGCTCGCTAGACTTATGGCTGACAGAGATCAACATACACGTGCTTTAAATAGCGACCGAGTGGGCATTAGGTAACGTTCTTAGGTTCTCAATGCTGGGGCGAGTTTATTAACAAGATATTTATCATTATTTTGTATATTTGTGTCAAATGACGTTGAAGGGACAAGTGTGGAAAGGGACAAGAATGGATTTTAATTCAAAAGAGTTAAGCAGAGGAAAAGGGGAAGGGGAGGACCATATACCATATTTCGTTCTTCTCTTATAATTCGCAGAGTCAAAGTCTTCCCCCCCAGACGGGGTTGAACCAGTACTGACCCATCGTGTAACCCTCGCGTTGCAGGTCACCCCACGGCGTCGACAGCCTCCCCTGTCTGTGGCTGTGCTGTCCCGCCTCCCAGGCCCTCAACGACCGCTACGAGTGTTCGCCCTCCTCCGCGCCCGTCGCCGCCTCCCCCGACGTCGCCGGCTACCACCTCCACGTCGGCAACCCCTGCGCGCACCAGCGCTACAACCTCGAGCCGGACGAGCCGTACCGGGTCGACGACAACGGCACCCTGGTCGTGCTCATGGAGGTGGAAGGCAACACCACCGAGATTGACTTCGTCTCCCCGCCCGGTACCTTCTGTCTGGGGGTGTTCGAGCGGGGCGTGACGTCACACACCCTCCCCGTCGTCTGCCTCACCGACGAGGAGTACGACGAGATCCAGGGGGAGGGATTCAACACGTGGCTCTACTCGGTGGGTATGCTCGTCTCGCTGCCCTTCCTCGTGGCCACTATCGGCGTCTACCTGTTGATACCCGAGCTCAACAACCTGCACGGCAAGTGTCTGGTCAGTCACGTGACCAGCCTGACTGTGGGCTACGTCATCCTGATCGTCATCAAGCTACTGGGCAGGGACGTTCTCTCGCAGCCTCTCTGCCTCGCGGCAGGTGAGCGACAACTGTTGTTCATTCATTTTAATTTAATTTTAATTTAATTTAATTTGATTTTTTGGTGTTTACACTTTCCTCCAATCCCCCCTCGACGTCGTATATGAAGAAGTTGTCGCTCTCGACAACTTACTCGACAACTTCTTCATATACGACTTCGAGGGGTGATTGGACTTGGAGGCAAGTGACAAGTAGGAACACTAATATTTAAATGTGTTAAGGGGAGGAAAAGGGAAAGAGCAGGACGTCGTTTCGTCGCCTATCTTACAATGTCGCGAATGCGTCCTCTGCATGTATCAATTAAATATTAATATACGCATGTTCTGCCAATTGTTTCAGCCCTGATGGCCTACTTCTTCCTTCTGGCTGTCTTCTTCTGGCTGAACGTTATGTGCTTTGACATCTGGTGGACATTCAGGTAGGGCACGATTACCCTCGTTTCATACTTGACCGTTAGGTCTCTCTCAGACGGGAACATTTGTAATTGTTTACTGTTTAACGACGTACTCGACAACTAGGTCATGCATGTCACATCGGGGGTGGTTGGAGGAAAGGGACGGGTAGGGGGGCAAGTAGAAAGATAGAAGGACTAACATTCAGAGGGTTTAAGGGGAGGATAGGGAAAGGGACGCCTCTAATGATCAGCAGAAATGTCTCATGCGTCAAGTTCTGCTCTGAGTCCAGACGGAAATTTGTACTAGAAATGTGTCAAGTTTAAAGTTCTTGTCATAATATGAGACGTGTTGTGAGGGTGGCAGTTTACTTGTGTTCACAGTGGCTACCGGGCTGTGGTCGGACCGAGGGGAGTCAGCAATCGCAACCAGTTCTGGTTCTACTCGTTGTACGGTTGGGGCGCGCCAGTCGTGATGCTCGGCGCCTGCGCAGTAGTTGACTTCGTGCCGGGTCTTGCCGACTACTTCGTCAAGCCTGAGTTGGGCACGGAGCGGTGCTGGTTCGAAGGTAATTTATTATTTACTATTTGTGGTCGTACGACGTACTCGACAGGTGCCTGGGTCGTATGACGACTCGGACATGGAGGAAAGGGATAAGTAGGAGGGGAGAATAGATTGAAAGGGGAAAGGAAATTGGAGGACCTCATTTCGTCGCCTGTTACCAGTGGCAAAGTTCCCTGGGAGAAATTGTACCCCAGGCCCAGAGGGGAAGGGGAGGGGGGGGGGGGATAAGTATTTGGAAGAAGCGAGCATTGGATTCAAAGTGTTAAGTTTGTGGAAAGGGAAATGGGAGGTACTCGTCATATCGTCAACCCTTACGATTGGCAGAGTGACCCTGGGTCACCCCGGGCCCAGACGGTTACGGACTAGGATCAAAGTGCTAGAGGATGTCATGATGAAAGCTTTGATCACAAGGGAACGGACTTTGCTGCTCTCAGAAAGAGGTCGACATATCTGCAACTTTACTTGGTTGTAATTGAAACAGTTTTGGATGTTTCATCAATCATGCCATGAGATATAACGTGTCAGGCGTTGAGCGAGTGTTTTCCCTCCTGCAGGTCGGCTACCCCTTATGGTCTACTTCTACGGCCCCGTGGGTGTCCTGATCGTCGGCAACCTCGCCATGTTCGTCGTCACGGCCTGCAGGATACTCAGGATCAGGAGGGAGACGGCCATCTTGTCTGTCCCCGACAACAGACGCAGCGACGAGGACAGGCAGAACAGACAGCGGTAGGTGTGAGTGTGAGGACAGGCAGAACAGACAGCGGTAGGTGTGAGTGTGAGGACAGGCAGAACAGACAGCGGTAGGTCAAGGTCCACTTGATCTCCGCCTAGCGGAGGCTCCTCAAAGTCCCAAACTTGGGAGTTCGACGAGCCTCCGCTAGGCAGAGATCAAGTAGACCTTGCGGTAGGTGTGAGAGAGCGCGCCACTGTCTTCTCTGTTGCTACAGGTCGGAAGCTAACTAACGACTTACTGGACAACAATGACCTTATGACGTCGGGGGGTTGGAGGAAAGGGCCAAGTACACACCACGATAAGGTAGCAGTCCCTGGGCAGGTGAAGGGAAGGGACATGTAGCAGGAACAAAAATTTAATTGGGTTATGGGTAGAAAGGGGAAATTGGAGGGCATCTCAATTCTTCGCGTCTTACGATTGGCAGAGAAGCCTGGGCCAATGTCTACCCCGCCCCCAGGATTATGCATCACTGACTTTACCCTTATGATGCACACGAGCTGTCCTCTCTGTTTCAGCTTCGTGCTCTACGTGAAGCTGTTCGTGGTGATGGGAGTCTCGTGGTCGCTGGAGCCGATATCCTGGTGGGTCGGAGGCCATGTCTACTTCTGGTGGTTCAGCGATATCATCAACTCCCTCAAGGGCGTCTTCATCTTCCTCATATTCGTGTGGAAGCCAAAGGTCCGGCTACTTGTTGCTAGGAGGTTCAAGCTGGGCGTCAAGGGAGACAACTCCAGCTCCAGGACAAAGTGACATTCTTATGGGACACCGAGTATTGAGCATCTGTAGTCTGGTGCAAAACTGATGTGTAACTAGTTGGTTCATGTTTAGTCTGAATAGATACAGGATAAAGTTCCGACCAAAACTAGGTGTGTTACGAATGACAAGTTTCATTAAGAAGTATAAGACGAAGCTAAATGCCGAAGGATATAAGTGTGTGAGAGATCCTAGCAATAAGAGCACTTGAATTTGAATTTGTTTCTTCTCCTCCTTCGACAGATTGAGTTAAACTTAGTATAAAGTGGGATGAACCCACAGGGACAACTGAACTACACAAGGAATGAGTGATTCAAGGGTAGAGGGGAACTGTGAGTGTTAAATCAAAGCAGTTATTATTAATATGCAACAGAAGTGGGCAAGCAACGTGTGCTGAGACGGGAGACAGTGAGATTGTGAAAACCAGACTCGAGGAAGATGTCAGTGTGAAGACACATTTCTTGTGATGTAAAAGTGACACCAGTAGAACTCAAAGTGCCGGTCTCAGTGTTAAATATTTTGATTTTTAGCTACACTCACCTTTAAATTGTGTATACTGTAAAACGCACAAAACATGTAAATATACAAAGCTAAATAATGATATATGTGTTGTTAAACGATGTACTCACTAACAACAACAAACTCACTAACAACAAATAACTAACAAGTCACTTTTTCGTTTTTATTTGGTCTTTTATTTGATTGATTATTGATAACGACCTACTCGACAACTGTGATGCGGAGAAAAAGAGAAAGCGTTGGACGTCAAATGGATTTCGTCTGACTTCTCCACCTTGACCTGTCGCCTAGGGTGTCCCTACCAGAAGCATACGCTTCCGCCGACAGCTGCCGGGATCAGCAAAGCACGCAAACCTGGCCGCATGTTAGTGGGCGCAAATAGGTAACTATCAACAGGTCATATTTTGTAACAATAAAACACACGTGGGTGGTTCTTGTAGTTGCGCACATGAACCAATGGTAATGGCTCCTCTCTCTTGACTTGCAGCAAGTTTGAACCCTGCGTGAGGTTACCTCGAGCTACAGTACTGACCACAAGATGCTGTGAGGGAGCTGCTTGAAGGTGAGATAATTTTGTCAGCATCTGCAACACACATTTGTCATTTATTGTTTGATGAACTCGACGTCAACGCAATAAAATATAATTCTTGAAGTCGCTCGTACGATGAGCATAGCAACTACCCTGGATTAATTACCCCGGGTCCAGACAGGATACGCTGATATTAACTTCAGCCTCTTGTATGTACAAGGTATATTTGGTTATTTTAAAATGTATTGTGTAAATGTAAAGTGAAGTGTACATATGAAGATGTAATGGAAGTGCTGTGGTAAAAGAAACAAGTGTACACTGAAACAAGAATCAAAGAAGAACAATGGTATTTATGATAACAGATTATGGTAATGGGTGCCAATCGGCTGTGTTATCTGGAGTGCTGGGTTAGGTTACAAAACTCAGCCATGGTGATGGAAACTGACACAATAGATTTGTTTGTGTTTGCCAAATTACACAATAATATTTATCTCTCTAAATTACGTCGTCAGCTTTCATTACATTTCAAGGCAAGCTGTTGTATCTTATCGCAATACTCAAGATATATGTTAACAACTATGTTTAGTTATCTTTATTACTTTTATTAGCTGTTGGTATTTGATTAGATTATTTGGCGTTTAACAACGTACTAGATTATTACTATTTAGTGTTCAACGACGTACTCGACAGCTAGGTCTTACGACGTCGCATCTTAACAACAGTGAAAGCTACCCTTGACCGATTGTACCCATGGGCCTAGACGGGGGCTAAATTCGTTTGTGATATAAACGAATCTAAGCAATGGAAGATAACAGACAGGCAATCTAGTACTCTGAAGATATCGACAAGGCTATACACGGTTGTCAGTTAAGATTTGATTTGATTATTTAAGTTTAACGACGTACTCGACAGTAATGATCATATGACGTCGGGGGGTGTTTGTTGGAAAGGGGAAAGGGGAGGACGTGGACTGCCTCTCGTCTGGCTTCTCCTCCTACACCTGTCCGGCTATAGGGTGGCCCTACCAGAAGCATACGCTTCCGCCGGCATAGCTATCGGTGCCTTTTTGACACCTAATTACAAAATGTTTGTGTTCTTATATTTTGAACTTCTTGATCGTCATCCTCCACCTAGTGGTCGCTCGTCTAACTCCCAAGTCTGAGTTCGACCAGTCTCCGCTAGGTGGAGATCAATAACACTACACTAGCGCACTCTATCTTTGAATCCGCTCACCGTCCTGTGGAGAGGATAGTCTGCGATAGAGTGCGTTCACCACACCATAGAGATACCATCCTATCCCCCCCCCTCTACATACCACAACATAAAAAAAACGGAACGCAAAATCTCAACATATTACATCGGCGACAAAGAAATGCCATCTGAAGGGTTTCACTACCTCTAGTAAGAAGATACAACAACCCCCACCGATTTCTACCGGTTCGGATGCAATGTCTGCACTTGAAACTCGACTTGACTTGATTGTCAAAGCTTTTGTTTGTCTTGTAGAAAATAGCTTGTAATAAAACAAGTAATTGCAACCAACTGTTGCTCACTGACAGGTGGGCACTGTGCATCCGAGCCTCTTACATGCAGGTCTTTCTCGATATTCATACTTTAGCAGTAGTATGCATTGTTGGTATGTATTGCCATTTATGGCATGTATATGTGGGACTACTAGTAGGACGAAAAATGTATTTAAATGGGTTTATGGCAGCCTGAGAGGAAAGGAGCCATTGGGTGACCTAATTTTGAGGCCTCTTACCACTAGCAGTCACCATGCCTTGCCGTGGGGTAAATTCTACGTTATTTACCACTGTCAGTGAAAGATATTAATTGATTTAGAATATTCTATGAGTTCTAAACGGGGAGAATAGATCTGTCAGTTCGGGATAACTCGTGCGTCTCCGCAAAACCTCGGGACCTTCCGTTTCTGTTGGTCCCGACATTGAGATGTCACAGTTCGGTGAGTTATTAACATGTCTGACAACATTTTATCGACTTTTTGATGACAAACGCAAACATTCTGTTTGAGGATAATATATTTCCACTGACGTCACTTGACTAATGACTTAAATATACGCTATAGCACGTTCCGAAAACCACGGCTTTATGTCGCTTTAAGAGCACCACCCACTTTCAGTGTTTAGGCATTATAATCAACATTTGTCTGGTTACCAACCTACGGACGTAAATTATCACTAATGAACCTGTATCAAGTAGGTGGTAGAAACGGGGGATGTAGAAAATTAAGTTGGTACAATTGAGCTCGGCTATTTCGTCAGTATGTAACTAGTTAAGTTGGCGGATAACTGAACCCACTTTCAGAAGGAATTGCCGGGGTACTTAACATTAAAAGCATGTTTCCTCTTAAGATTAGAAGAGTCACACTGGGAAAAATTCTACCGCGGGGCCCCCGATTCAAATTACATTTTCCTCAAATCTATTTCGATGACGCTATTCGGGCTTGTAATGGCATACATTTCTAGTTTGCAGCATTTTCTGGACCTCTTTTATTAACCAAAGTAACTCATTATAACTTTTCCCGTTTCCCGTGAGACTTATTTACTTTGTCCGCATGAGTTTTATTTCCGTCAAGCTGGCAACACTTTGTTTGTACCATTAGCCTCTCACTAATGACGCAGGGCTTATGAACGTGGCACCCGATTGGTCGATTCTCCTTTCAAAGAGCGAAACGAGTCTGAAATATAGAGAGCATTGGCGAAGGAAATCCGTTAATTACTAATTGGGTTTTTCAAACAGAAACTTTTTGGAAACAAAACTCTCATTTTTCGTTTTTCTGTTGTATTCTACTAAATTTACAGCAGCACAGGTGGAAAGTGTTAACAAACTGATAAAAGGGTTATTTGCGACTATTGAATCGCTAATTCCGTGAATTTATTTGTGTGAAAACTACATAAAAAGTAATAGAGTTGAGTAGAGACTAATGGACGTTCTCTATGGTTACGAATAGAGTAGTTTGAAGCGTATTTACCTGCGGCGCTATTTAACACTTTCTAGGCCTGGGGTATAATTGGGCCCAGGATGACTCTGCCAGTCGTAAGAGACGAAGAAATGAGGTCTTCTTATTTCCCTCTTCCACCCATTACTTGTCCCATTCCTCCAGTGTCCTCCGACGTCATATAGCGGAGCTGTGAGAAGAAATAGGGGCACAAAGACTGTGAGAGGACAGAGAAAGATGGTGTGAACTTGTGGGAAGAAGCAGAAAAGAATAAGAAGAAATAATATAAAAGAACAATACAAACTCTGACACGACTTATGTTGGAAATAGACGTATTGACATTATGGAAACATGGCTAAAATGTTATTGTTGATAGTGTTAGCACTTCTATAAGGTTGACGAACTTTAAAGCTGAAAACATCAACAAGGTTACTGCAATGGCGCCTGCTGATCGTCTGTGATATATTTTACAATCTAATTCTAGAAGAGTGTTTATTTATGCACGGCGCTGTACGCGTGGGTATTTATGAATTAATTATTGACCGCACTTGACTGCACTCTGCCTTGCGCGATGTTGAGGACGTAGTCTAAGCTGGGGATATTTAGTATTATAAAGTTGCCCCTACGTAACTGGTCTCATGCTTACGAAGTAGCACAGTCCAGTAGTACCAACTTAATAGTTCTTACCGTAAACTTGATACAGTTCCATAACATAAGTGTTCATGTAGTGTGCATGTTGGTCACCTGGAAATTTCAAACACAGCGGGCGTGAGTTGTGAAGCTTGTGCACTCTACTAAGACCGCATTTACGAATGCCAGGTATCTGTTTACGTTTGTTGAAACAGCGTGCATTAAAGAAGGATATGATTTTGTTTGAAACTGGTTACGTTGGGACTTGAGAATTTTACAGTTTTGAAAAAGTGGTTACTAACCAAAATTTAGTTTCGTAAGAAAATAACTTAACTCTAAAATATAAAATATTTTAATAAGTGTGTATGTTATTTTGTAAGCCAATTTGATTGCGATATTAGAAATCTTGTTAAACTAATTTTGTTGAGGGCAAACTCAGCTTGATGTTGGTTAATAACTTCTTTTTTTAATGTTGAAGCGTTCTTAAAAAACACTTTAATTTTGTCCGGTTTTAATGAAATTTCTCTCTTAAGTGCAGTGCACTCGAGGATGTGCGTCTCTCGTTACTAACTGCTTTGGATCGCGAATATCCTTGACCTTGAGAGCCTTGAAGGACGGAGCTGATGGATCGTTCAAGTGTTCTCCGGGTTTTATGTCGAGACCGCGAGGTGGAAAGTTGAGCACTTACGATTCTCATTTCGTCTGGGCCAAAGAACTTATCTTCAAAGAAAAAGTTTTAAAAATAATGTGATAGCCTCTTGCTTTTGAACGGTTTAGTCAGCGATGAAATGCTCAACTTGCAGGTTTTCACGGTCAAGGAAAGATCAGGGACAGAAATAGATTTTATGTTCTCTGTTTTTGATATTGTTATGTACCTACCAGGGTCTGGATCTCAAAGATGCCTCACTCCAATCATAGCATGACAAACCATCGCTGGATCTTTACAAATCAAATATTATAAGTTTTATTGAAATAAAATTATAACTTAACGGATGTTTCGCCGCATCGTGAGTGATGAGGTGATTTTCACTTACCTCACCTTTATTGTTGATATTTTTTACTCTATTTTATCTTTATGAATTTGCATAACGACTTAGGTATGATTTACATATTTTGTAAATCATCAAGGCTCAAAACAGCTGGAACCCACGCGGTCACATATCGTCACGATTACCCTGTAATCTGACTGAGTGTATCAGCCTGTTCCCAGCATTGCACAGTACACATGTATAGGGTGTATTCACATATGGCATGTGATTGGTAGTTCATTGTTGCAATGTTTCAGCTGGCATTTGGTTGAAGTTTAACTGTTCTCTAACTTTGCTGTTATAACTAAAAAGCAACATTAATAAACTCTTTTATTTCGGCCACTATTTTTGTTGTTAACAATGGCACACATAATCATTTAAACTTTATCGGTATATATACGTGTTCAACTCTCATATTTCCCCGTAAACAATATTATTCGTTTTCTATTGACAGCTAAATGAAACCTGACATAGTACTGTATAGGTGGCCTCCAATATGGCCGATGTGACGTCACGTGAATACTCCCTATTGGTAATTTATCCTGAAAGGGATCATCAATGAACAAACATAAATCAACTGAGGCAATTTCGTTCATTTCCAGTAGAATTCACTGCTCACCAATCCCGTGAGCGAGAGACCCAGAATACGTATACTATGTAAAGTTTATATTAATAACAAAAGTAATTATAGTTGGCTTGGTAAATACGTGCCCAATTATAAGTTAACGAACAACTTTTATCTCATGCGATGCGTAAAATTATGTTACGAAATTATTCTAGTTATTCGCAAAAAAAACTACAGAGTACATATTATTTGTGTTTTTAATATTATTTCATTTGACGTTATTTTTTCAAAAGTTCTGAGAACTACTCACGTAGAATTTATATTTGATAACGACGACATAAAAGTTGATGGAGCGCATTAAATGTTTGTGGATTCAGAATGCGCGTTGATGTAATTTCCATTACTTCGTTCTAGGAACCGATATTTAGTACACTCACGCTCGAAATAATACAGATTGTAGAAACGATGATGTCCCCGTATTATAGATAAATTGTAACGCAAAGAACACTATTATATATCGATGAAGTATCGCGGCACAGAATACAATAATCGATATCGAAATTGTTTTGTTGAATCTTGATATCGGTGGGAAACATTATTACAAAGTACCCTAAACAAAATTTAAAAGTGTTGCTATAATTATTGCAACTGTACTTATAATGTGATAAATGTACAATGTCTCTTTGTAAACTGTCACTTTCAGTTCAGTTCAGTCTTCTCTCACAACTGATTAGTGACTGACTCACTGGCTGTAACAAAAAAAAATCATAAAAAGGGAGAACGAAATTGAAAACATAAGCAATGTCACACATTTTATAAACTAATCGTAATATTTATTAGGTACGATTGTGGTACGCGTACCACTATACCTCATCATATTAGCTACCACCAAACCACGATCTTATAATAGAAAAAAAAAAAAAAAAGTGGCGGAATCTATGTTGCTTGTGTCAAAAAGTATTTCAGAGAAGCTTTTCTAGATAAGTTGAAAGGAGGAGTTTTATCTAAGCTACCGGAACCAGCCCGGTAGCGCATAACAGACATTGAAAAGAAAGAACCTCCACCCCGCGATGCGCTCAATATTTTCAATCTCCAGCCCCGGAGCTTTACTGATAAAAACAAAACAACCAACACTGCGGGTTAATCAGTACCGAGGCTTCATTTCCATTATCTAGAGGAATTTAATTCCTGCGAGTCTGTCTGGTGTTTACAAGTGGTTGCTGGTCTATCACAGCCAGTGGTTCACATACGCTCATCTTACCCACTTCACCCCCTGCACTGATCATGGGGTCACACGTATACAACTATAATACATTTAAACTATAGTAACGTGTAACTAATTAATTTTGCATTTAATCCAATGTATATTGTACAACATTTTATTTATTGTAATGTATTTGATTTTTTCTGGCAACCCCTATTCCTTATTGTATATGAATAGAAATAAATAATTAATTAAATATGTATTTAATAGTCCCCCCCACCCCCCCACACTGAAAATCAGTTCTTGGAACCGATTGGATAGCAACATAAATACAAATTTACTTACACTTTAAAAAAAAAGTTAATTAAAACGTTGGGGAACGATGTCTTACACACAACCACTTAAGATCATGTTAAAAATAACGTAACTTAAGCCTCTATGTAGAAGTGGAGTTATGGTCGTAATTCCCTTGTAATCAACCGGTAAATATTACCGTAGATATTTGAGAATTCGAGCAATCTCAGTCCAGAAATTGACATTTACATTGCATTTATTTTATCAGTAAAATTCTGTTTAGAAATATCGGAACCCTCGCGGAGCTTCCGGGTTCTGCGGTAAGAAACCCAGTACTGCATTAACCTATTCTCTGGCTATTTTTTGTTTATGACAATTGAATTACATTTTGTAAAAAAATGTAATACAATAAATGAACAAACGTGGTACTAACATTACTTATTTCTATGGGGCGCCTCTGTTCACTATAACACCAGATGTTCAAACTACAAATTGCATTTTTAGCCGTAATGTGCAGGGCGAGGCGATGCCCCCTGCTGTAGAGGTAGCTCCGAAACGGATGCCCTGTCTGGGACGAATAAATCTAGAAATGAAAAATGAACAAGTTTGTGCATGAGTTTTTATCGTTTTAGCTCATAAAAATCCAATCTTTGTGCTATCCATCAGAGTATTATCATAAGAATAGCCCAGCTGCGCTGTTGGGATATGCAGGCGATACGAGGGACTATAGGGGGAACAACGATCAAATACAAATGATCGATAATCGCATGGTAGACTGATTTATCTAACGATAATGATTCGAGATATAACACGTGTGAAAGAAAAACCGAAGTTAACAATGTATCATATCATGCGTAAAAGAAAAGTGAAAGATTGTCAGCAGCATTGTTAAAAATGACGTTTATTCCGGTAGAAGTAAAGTTGTCATTACTTCAAAGTAACTTCTCTCATATTTCCCCGTTAACAATAATATACGTTTTCTATTGACAGCTAAAGGTTGGTTTACACCCTTGGTGGAGGCGCCGGGTCTGGATAAGTGACGTCATTATTGTTATTTTTGTTATTATTTTATTTTACAACAACAACTACGATTTGCAGCCCGATAAATAGGCTTTAAGTTTTGAAAAAACAATTTGATTGTATTTTCGTTGTCGAAAATTGATTTTTTTCAATATCGATTATTGAGTGGATGATTCCTACTTCAGATAACATTATTTTAAACCTTTTTAAGCCAGTTTATCAAGTTTTTCAAAATAACGTCGTGGGTATAAACCAATTTTTCAATATTTTGTTGCTTTCTTAAGACTACTTCTCAGTTTTAAAACGCATCATTCTTTGAGGGGGGAGGGGGGGAGGAGTCACTGGTTTGTAGCGAAGGAGGCTGAGGTTGTAGGTTTTCCCTTCCGCGATCGAAAAGAACTAATTTCGAAATGGGTTGCATAGAAATTCAAAACTTGTCTTTAGAAAATGTTTTTATTGCAATGTACACACAAACGACACTGCTACTTACATTTCACATACAAAGTTCTCTTTCAATTGTCCCCAAGTAACAGGTACAGTAATTGTTTTACAAGTGGCTGGATTGTTCTCCCTCTAGACGCTCTAATGGATTATGTTGCACAGACGTGCGACGCATAACCTGGGCTAGGCCAGTAGAGATTGTCCCCGGCCATGTTCGGAGCAATTCAAGAAACTAAAGAAAATACCCTCTAGCATTTCTGGTGGATGAAATTTAATATCGTCTATGATTTGACCTATTTTTCCGTAGTATTTGGATCGGCCAACCCGCAGGCTTGAGACTTGAGAAAATACAGTTTCGCTCACGCAATGTATGAACACCCAACTCTCCTCCCCCCTCCCCCACCCCCGAGGGTACCTCGCAGATTTAAAATGAATATATATAGAAGGCACGGTTGTACTCGGAAAACCTGAATAGTATAGTTGACTCCGGTAATGAAAACCTCCGAAATAGATGAACAAGTATCATGATTATATTATTCTGATAATATGAGAAATGTGATTCGACCATGAGGTGAACTTGCTAAGCCTGCTGTGACGTAGTTAGGTCCAATGCCAACAGGAGCGCTGAAAGTATTCAAACACTTTACACCAGTTTCTATTTGATGCCGTTAACTCCAGCAGTAGTAAATTATGTAGCCGTTCCGTCACTCAGGTTTATATCGTTTACATCGAGGAAGGATTGAGCGACGAAACTATAAAAGCGAGTCAAGAGTAAACCCATCTTTGAGTCGTAAAAACCTCATCAACTATTGTCTTTATTTGGTGTGGAGACAAGATAAGTAGGAATAATATGCCAGTCAGCAGATAAATTGTGACATTTCGTTGACAATTTCAAGGAAGAGTGAACTAAGAATAGGCACAAAGTTACTCTACCGGTCGTTACAGACTGTATAATATGTATATATATACGTATATATATAGGTCCTCCACTTTCGTTTCCCCGTTTTACTATTTGTTTACGGTAGGTACTTGACTACCTGTTAATTTCCTAGAAGCTCTACTTTCTAAGGTAAAATAGAATTAACGTAGCTGTACCTGTGCTATGCTATGCTATGTGGGCTATGTGTATGTGTGTGTGTGCGTATAAGAACATAAACATGCGTAGAGATGATGGTCAAAGGTAGATTACCTTGGAACGCAGTGAGGGGAAGGCAAATAACTTACTGGGGGATTCACGAGAATCGCGTGGCCTTGAAACTCTTCCACAACTCTCGCTCGCTGCTCGGAGCTCAACTTAGGGTGCAGCAATTCTAAGAGTTTTATTTACTTGCGACAAATACAACTCAGTGTAGAGTCTGTTTGTACTCGTAGCCTAATCATCACATTTCATGACTTGTTCAATTATGTTAGAATACAAGTAGGCACGCACTTACGGTTCTTGGTGTTACTACAGTGTAAAATAATGTGTTTTCTAATTTTACAGACCATTTCATCTAAAAATATGTACGATGATATAATAATTTTAGTTTGGAAAATATTTCGTAAATCGAATTCATTGATGTGAGGTTCAAATTTACAGAAACTTGTTGTATCTAAAAAAGAAGTTTATCGTATTTTATTTAGAGAGAATCTATCAATAATATCTCAAACTGTCGGGTTCATTACACATAGATCTGATGTGCACACTAGTATCATTTCTCATTTGTTTAATGAAATAAGTTTTATTTGATCTCTCCCGTCAATCGGTTAACAACCCCAAAGGTTTTGACCGATTTGATCCCCGTTTATTGCGCATGTGGCCAACATATTACCCAGAGTTCAGCTGAAACTGTGGAACCTATTTAAATAAAATATATCCCGGAAACTGCCACCCAATACCGCAGGGCTAACCCTTTCTATGATGTTCAAACAAATATCATTATTGAATATCAGTTTTCCTCGTGGCTTCTGATAGGCTGGAGCGTCGACCTGTAGAATGCAGAAATACAGCAGATTCATATAGTTTTGTGTTTAACATATTGCAATATCGATTATTAAAATCAAAATGGTGTGATTATGGTTTGTCCCTCAATGTAAGTCATGTGAATGGAGTCATGATGGGGCAGGACCAACGCAAACGAACGTGTAAACGTGAATGACATCAGTAGTCATATCACCAACAACACGACATTAAGCATTATTTAATTTCCATTTGTTTTTTACGGTTGCAAACTCAAAATGGTGTTATATGGATACCTAGAGAGGGTCCCTGGTTGATTACAGATAATGGTCCGTTCCTTTTTAGCTCTCATAGTTTAGGAGAAAAGCACAAAACAAGAATCTAGCTGAAGCAGCCGATAGTGTCGTTGGATCCTCTCAGAAAACACGAACAAATAAACTACCTGCGGCAGCCGACGTGTCATGGATACCTAGAGATGGTCGGTCATTTGCTGGGATGTTTACTTGGAATGAGTAGCGTATAACGTAAATACCTCCGTGTGCTAAAACGATTCCCAGCTCGAAACATCTGTCGGTTTGCGAAACGTCGATTTCTCTCTCTTCTTTCCGACTAGACTTAAGACTCTCCTAGTACAAACGCTCATAATTCCTCACTTTGACTACTGTGACGTCGTTTACAACGACCTAACAGAAGACCTAGCCATCCGTCTTCAACGTGCCCAAAACTCGTGCGTTAGGTTTATCTTAGGAATAAGAAAATATGACCACATTACTCCTGGCTTCAAACAGTTATCCTGGATCCGCTTAAAAGACCGTCGTAACCTTCATTCTGTTTGTCTTACCCACCGTATTCTCTCTACTTCTTCACCTAGTTATCTCGCGTCAAACTTCCATTATCTTCATTCAAATCACTCTTTCAACACCAGATCAAGATCCGGCACTATACTAGCTTTTCCTATCCACAGAACTAATATTTTAGATAATTCCTTCATAATACATGCTATACGCACCTGGAATGCTCTACCTGCAGAGATAAGGGATGTTTATCATGACAATTTAGGGTTATTTCGATTAAAAACTCACAATCACTATTTTAATAAAAATTAACACTTATTTTAAATACCAATTATGGCAGAATGTACTCGTTGGTAGTTGTAATGTGACCATGCTTCCCTTAATAATGTCAATGGAAAATAAATAGAGTGAATGGGATGGATGAATGAGACGTTGATTTTTGTTAGTGTATAAGTAGGTTGGATGTAAGAGAAGGCCCAACTGGCCTTAATCCCGCCTTCAATAAAGACCATCTATCTATCTATCTCTCTCTCTCTCTCTCTCTCTCTCTCTCTCTCTCTCTCTCTCTCTCTCTCTCTCTCTCTCTCTCTCTCTCTCTCTCTCTCTCCTCTCTCTCTCTCTCTCTCTCTCTCTCTCTCTCTCTCTCTCTCTCTACGAAATCAAGATCAAAAGAACATTAGTTTGCACGTGCAATGGTTGGAGTTTCCATTAGCTGAATCCGAAGATGAAACGGAATAGTATACGGTAGTATGGTAGCACACCTTCCAGCTGGCCGAGTGGTGGGACTGAGAGTCAATCGTCAAACCATAAGGTAAACACATCTCTCTCCAGGTGTTCGAGTAAACCTGCTAGATATAGTTCTCCCGATCTATCTGTTCAAATGCTGAACTCACTCATCAGTGACAACTGCACGCTGTTTCAATGATATCAACAGATTTGTGCTGTTCTTTTATATGGCCATTGTAAAGCCGTTAGATGACGCTAACACTTTTTAAATTTATTTTGGAAAGAAGATTTTTCCTGTTTTGTCGTGTCTTGTTTTTTGTAGGTAACTTCAAAAATGTATAATTGAGACAATTATGAAATTACCGAGACTGTTTTTGAATTCACTTTCTAATGTTCGTTTTCTTAAACCAGTTACGTAGTGTATAGTTTTGTAAGCGACCCTGGTAACGCGTTCGGAATCCCGTGCCCTACATTGTGTATCTAACATTTTGTAGGTTTCTTTAAAGTGTCCCATTCAGTGAACATTTCTTAATC